>CAMOHE010039793.1:0-45353 GCA_946598075.1 Artocarpus hirsutus | reverse complement strand
TATGTGTATATTTGACCAAATTCTGATGTCTTAGTGGATTTCTTTTTTATTCTTACAATTTAAGGTGTTTTAATTAATTCTGACAAATGACAAGGAGAAAAGTCCTAAAAAGAAAAGAAAAGGAGAAAACGTTATGCTGGTATCCAAAATGTTCCTTAAACTTTAGTTTCTCTTCGTATGTGTTCGATTTCTTAATTCTATTGATACAACTGTGCTATAAATATTTCATGTTTCTGTTAGTATTATTTTATAATCAATGTGCTCTGGAAATAATAGAAGGGTTGTTGAACTGTGTTTGTCACGTGATCAGGTCTACTAAGTAAGCTTAACTTTCCATGTATTTTTATTTATTTATTTATTTTTGATATAAGAAGAGAAAAAATGTCACTTATTATGAGTAAGGCTAACTGTAATTTAAACCTTTAATCAATGATTGAAATAAAAAGACTTACAACTAACTGTCATTATTTATACTTTTTTCAATTAGGACTTGGTCCCACTAGCATGTCCATTAGCTTTTGTTTTTTAGATTAATTTCCTGAAAAATGAACATCTGAGCACATAGTTGGAGGCTTTTATGATAAGCACATGATGAGAGAGATCGGCATTAGACAATGAACCTTCTCACATGTTCTCTTTTTTCTCTCTCTCTCTCTCTCTCTCCTCTTCTTTCTTTCTTCTTCTTTTTTTCTCCCTTTTTACCCCTTCTTCAAGGAAGCTCCCTCAATGCAACTTGACCATTCGTTTGGTAAAATTTAGGTTCCAAACCTTTTTTGCCACGGTGTATTTTATTATAAAAATTTGAAAAGTTCTGTAGGCTGTTTGGAATTATTAAAACTATTAGTTATAACGGTAAATAATGTAAAGCTTTTATATGTTACAGTAAAAAGCAAAACATTGATATAACAAAAAATTTATACAGTATAAAGCTCTCATATGCTACAACTCTTAAACCAAAACTGTTGGGTCTAACTGTTCTTCAAAACAACCTATTAAATTTCAGTTAAATCTTTAAAAAATGAGTTAAAGTAGTATAGTATGTGAAAACTTTATACTGTAGCTGCTAAAAGATTTAACTGAAAACGGTTCAATTTGATTAATTCAAATTAGTATGCTAAACGTACGGTTTGTTTGAACCAGTAAACCAAGCAAGCCATAGAAATCTCATTTTTTCTGTCAGAAAGGAATTCTCTTTTTTTTTTTTTTTTCTTTGAGATTTTGATCCTATCTCAGGAAGCTTCTATAAAAACACACACTTTTTAGGATACCTTTTTCTAAGAGGGTGTTTGGCAAAATCAATTCTAACACAAATTTTTTATTGCTACAGTATAAAGTCTTACATGCAATAGTGATCTGAAAAATAAGCTACAGTATAAGACTTCATATGCTGCAGTTTTTAGTTTAAAAGTTTCAGTTCTATTTACACTTACTGAACATCTTTTAAGGTTTTTTTTTTTTTTTTGTGCAATGCATTAAACATTTCATAAAAAAAACTTTTTAGATGCGTTTTACAAGAATCTTGCCGTATA
Organism: Artocarpus hirsutus; assembly: GCA_946598075.1. NCBI lineage: Eukaryota > Viridiplantae > Streptophyta > Magnoliopsida > Rosales > Moraceae > Artocarpus > Artocarpus hirsutus. The sequence goes on along the minus strand of CAMOHE010039793.1, from coordinate 43,824 downwards.
TTTAATATTTCTTGTCAAGATGCTTCTTTCGCTGGCTTTCCAAGATAGAAAATTCCTAAAGGATTAGAACATCGTTGTTCATAAAACTGAAAGCTCAATTTAAAATATGATATACTTTTTAGATTAGGTCCCACTGTTTTATTAGTAGTGAGGTTATGACCTTATGGAGTTATATAGGATTGCTACCAAGATATACAAAAGCCATTTGATCCTTTAATTTTTCAATGGGACCAACTAACCCTTAAAAAAATGTTGTGTTTGATGTTCTTCATTTATATTCCAAAAATTTGCTGTTCAAATTGATGACAAATATTTAATCCTTAATTAAATCTGCATCTCAGCGTCACATGACCTAATTTTGTGTAGGTTTTGCTAAATATACCCTCCTATTAAGCAACAGTTGAAAGAAGTACTAGTCGTAAATTATTTGTTTTTTAGATAACGTATCCTAAACTTTCAATTTTTTGATATCATTAGCAATTGAAGTCTAATAGCTCACAAGCGTTAAAAAACATGAACAATTTTGCTCCCGAAATTTACATGTGAGTTCTTTTAAGGTTAAAGCTTGTCATTTTAAGGAAAAAATTAAAGTTTAATATTTAAAAAAGAGCACTTCACAAAAATTAAATATAGTTATTAAATCTCAATTGTTAATAATTTTAAAGTTTAAAATATATTGTGTTAAAATTAAAAATTTAAATGTATTATGTAAAAAAATAAATAGTTCAGCTTCAAAAATACAATTTATTATTAGAAAAACCCAAACTCAAACAGAAGGGAACAGTTCCAAGATTTTTCAGCCACCACGTTGTTCTCATTCTGCAAAAGGCCAAAAAAAAAGGAAAATATAAAATATAAAAAACCCACCGCATGAGTCCCCCCAAACCCCTTGACAGGCCACTTTGATCCATTTCAGAAAGCGGTTTTCTTGTTCTGTAAAGCTTTATATAAGATCTCCTGTATAAGACGCACCAATGAGTTCAAGTACAATTTTAAAATATGATGTTAATCTGGTCATCATTTAAAAAGCAATGTGATCAAAGAATTTAATCTGGGCTCATAAAAATCACATCAAACTAGAAAAAATATATATAATTAAAAAAATATTTCAAATTTAACTATCATAAAAATCACATCAGAATAAAAAAATAATTTAAATTCACTTATATTTAAAAAAAATTATAACTTTTTTATTTAATATTTAATTGAGACAATTTTTTTTTACCGTGTTTTTAATGAAGAGAGAAATAAATCAAAGTCTATATTGTATATTTTTTGAGATCATTAACATTAAGATTTTATTAGATTTATTAATAAATCAAAAACTATATTTACTACCTTTTCAAATACAAATTTCAATTTTATTCTATACTCAGATTAAAACTTAAATACACATCTAAACGTTAATTCTGATGACAATTCAAATCACTAACTTAAATCCTAATTTAAATCAGATTAACTTAAATTAAATCATTAATTTGAATATATTTATTAAATAGACCCTAAGATTTTTGTTGTCCCAGATTTTGATATAATCAACATGTTCTTTTATTTTCTTGAATTATTAAATATTTATGAAATAGTAAAAGTATGTACGTGAAACACGAAAATTTCCTAATTAATCTTGCAATGTCCCAATGGACCTGAGAAAATAAGCTCAAAATAAGCTCAGTCTGACTGGTAGCTTCCGCAGGCAAGTGCCCATGACTCCCAATTTTTCATAATTAAATACACGTCATTCTCGAGGCTTTTTTATTATTTTTTTATTTTTTATTTTTACAGAAACCAATAACGATTGCCAAGATGAAGGACTGGTATTTTTTTTTTTTTTTGAACCAACCAATATCTGGATCCATTATATAGAGGCACGAACTCATATAAAGGATCCTCAACTTTAGGGGGAGTAAACATGACTAATCCGGATTCAAGTTGGGTCGGACCTATACGAGAAAGCTCTCCCAACACCTGTTTTTCTATACAAGAGACTCGAACTTAAGACCTTATTTAAGGAAGAATAGGTCCTTGCCACCCAATCCCACATGGTATTTTAAATAAAGCTTACATGATAAGACGCTGTGACCAGTGACCAGTGACCAGATTCAAGAGTTTCAACCACAAAATGACCCATTCCATAAAAGCCATTTTCTTATCCTTGCGATAATAGTGACTTCTGTTTTGATCTCTCTACTCATTAGAAAATCGAAAACAGAAGGGAAAATTTTCCAGACAAGAGAATATAGGGACTTTTCTGGTGGAATTTTATACTGATACACATATTCAAACCGTTAAAGTCTAATGAAAATTATTTTTCATCTAAATTTAATATTTAAAAGATAGATATCTATCAATGGTTGTCTTTTTAATTCCCACAAAAGAAATTACCAAAAAATATACTAGCAGAAAATGATTTCCAAAGCCTAGATCTTTATGTTATGAAAATAGAAAGTAGATTTAAGAATAAGGAATTTTTTTTGGAACCTTCACTAGCAATGGTGATGTATAATTTGAAACTACTATGTGGGTCAAATCATTTTTTTACGGATCTAATACTTAAAAGACAGATACCCATTGGCTGGTTTTCTTTTGTTCCTATAAAAAAAAATTGCTTTAAAATAACAAAATAAAAAGAAAAGAGCAAAAATGAGTTTTTTTTAATTAGGAGATCTCTACATGCCTTATATAATTATAAATGTTTATATACAACATTACATCAGGTCAAAATCATTTTTTTTACAGACCTAACAGTTAAAAGACAAATACTCACTGGTTGGTTTTTTTTTAGTTTCCACCAAGGACAAAAATATCGATGTTTTGAGGTTGTCAAGGTTTTGAAGTAGGAATAATCTCGTGGATATTGTTGATGTCTATATATATTTGGGAAAAAAATGAATATCATGAAAAAACTTGAAATTTTTTCTTACAACTTTGTATAATACTAAAATAATCAATATTACTTAATTTAAATCAAGTTAATAACATAATTAATATAACATTGGTCTAATATGAGAGTTATATCGCTTGCTATAAAAGGATACCATCATTGTATATATTGATTTTTTAATATATTTTTATGTGCTCGTTACAAACAAGAAATAATAATATAAAAGAGTACATAAAAACTGTGATGCGCCGCCTTATCAGGCTATCACTTATCTTCTTTTAACATCATTTCTTAACTTTAGTCTTACTTACTTAGTAAGAAAAATACTAATAAACTTTTTTCTTTAAACATACTTAAAAACTATTACGAGTTTGTTGTAACTGAAATTGAGACATAGTTCAACACTTGACTTTAAAATCATTCAAAACATTTCTTAAAACTTATTAGGAAACATTAACTTCCATAAAACTTTTGTTAAAATATCTTTTCAAACTTAAAAAAGCTTTTCGTTAAAACAACGTAAACTTTATCTTTAAGTAATGGAAAACTGTCATAGTGGTATCCATACCTAACATTTATATCTGTCCATCGCATCACCGAGCTCTTCAACCAGTCTTATTGGCCTCTCGTAGGACTATCTATCACAAAAGGAACTTATAATGAGCTTATGTTCAGTAAGTTTAAACATGATCTTATAAAACATTTAAAACTTCATTATAAAACTTTTATCTTTAAAACCTTTCTCATAAAACGTTTTTCATAAATATTTTTTAATGTTTTTTGCAAAATGTTTTTCATAAAAACATTACTTAAAAGGAATTCAAGCAATATCATAATACATAATTCTATTTATGCTCATTTATAAACATCCATTTATGAGCTTTTTAATATCATTCATTACTTACTTAAACTTCTTCTCATCATTCTTATTTTTCCTTATCTTGTGAACTCTAGTATTCGTACTAACATTATCAATCATGAGAACATAGACATAATGCTTCTTTTATAGAAGACTTAAGACCATCGAATGTCAAGGTCATTACTTTAACATAACTTACAAACCTCACGTCAAAGAGGCTAGACAACACTTACTTATCATCTTTGCTTTTCTTTCTTTTTAACTTTAGTGAGTATACATGCTAAACATATCATATGTAAGCATATTGCAAAATCATAACTTGAAACATACTTTAAATATAACACTTGCAAATACATTGCAAGTCTTAATTTGAACTTAAAATTTTATGCATAACAATTGTAAACATAAAACATATTTAAAGCATTTGAAATTCATGTTCTTCATGCTATAGGTGAAGTTCGAAACTTACTTAAAAAATGCTCTAGCGTTTCCATTTCATTTCTTTTCCTTCTATTAGTCGACTTTGTGTCCTATTCAAATGACACCCAACTATTAGCTAACTCTCTTATTATTGACCTACTTGATCAATAATATAACTTAAATGTTAAATGTTCATTCCTTATATTTAACTTGATATCTTATCGGTTTAGTTTTCTTTTACTTAACTTGAACGTCTTTTAGTTAAATTTCTTATCTTGCTTGATGGTTTTGTTACTTTACATATTACGGAATATTTTCTATCTAAGTGGCATTTTGCTAATTCGAGAGGCTCAGCTCCATTTTAGTAGTTTCCTTAAAAATAATGATTTTACCTTTAAAGGATTTTTCGTAAGTCGTGTAATTCAAATGTTATATGACTAAACTTTTCATTTTACTTTATCATTTAGTTAATTGTGGGTTATGAAAAAATTCCTGCTAAATGGTATTTTCTTAAATCAGATGTTTCGGGGTTTGTTTTGTTTGTTTTACAAAAAATGACTACTTTGCCCTTGACGAGTCTTAGAGAACTTTCAGAAACCGTTTTAAAATAAATCTTATGTTTTCTTATTACTCATAACATTATAAAAAACCAAACATTGGTTTCTTTTTTGTAAAAAAAAAAAAAAAATTCATAAAAACTTTACATTTTTGACCCGTAATATGAAATCTTGACGATTACGTCCTTAACATTCTTTTCTCATTCTTTTCTTAGTAAAAACCTTCAATCCTTTCTAACTTAACATCTGTGGTTACTTACTGCCTATAGCAGTTCACAAAACCAACATTCTTCAACAAAAATTCAGTTTCATATTTTATGGTTTTAGCCCGAAATAGAAAATCTTTACATTTTTGCCCTTAGGACCAAAGACGACCGCTTTATACCAAAATGTTCAGTTTTTTGCAATGATTAAAACTCACAAAAGTTCCATTGTCAAATTCAAAACATTTCAAGATGTTTTTTTTTTTTTTTATAAAATTTTGTGTCTAAAATCTCGTAAACTTCATAAATTAAAATCAGTATAGAATTTTCACAAATTGTCTACATTTTGTAACTGTTTCGATGAGATCAACAACTTTTATATTTTAACTTTTCTCAAAATCAATCATCTTAATGACATTCTTGAAAAGGAAGAACTAAAATCAACATTTTTTGGCTCACTCTAATCAAATTTCGAGGGGACTTCTTCACGAAAGTTGGCCGGCTCGTTTGAACCTAGAGGATAATTTAGCCTTTAAAGACCTCAAACATTTATTTTTTTCAAAAATGCCCTTAGACACTATCTGTGCACCTTAATTTATCTTAGCTTGATTTTTTAAGGTTTAATCTCATTTAAACCTTTTCAATCATTTAATCAAGCACTTACTACATAAACAAAACATGTCATAATATTTTTCTTACATGCCATGCTCAAAATCATTTCATTAGGTACTCAAAGTACTAAAACTTGATGGTTAAGGCAAAGTTTATATACTTTGTCTTTCTAACTTAAAACCTTAGTTTTTCAAATTTCCCTCATCATCATCATCATGAACATTGGTACACCAACTAAACACACCATAGTGTTTCTATTACATCCCATGGTCTATGTATATTACAAAACCAATCATAGAGCCTATGAAAATCAACAAACTTTCAAGACTAGAATTTAGGTTCTTACTATGAAATTTATCAAGTCTTTGGTTCCTCCTTTAAAGTGCTTGAACTTGACTAAATAAACCCCCATCAAAACTCATCCATAAACTCAAAAAAAAAAAAAAAAAAAACACTAAAATCCATAAGAAAATTTTTGGATTTCTACCTCCAAAAGTGTTCAATCTTGATCTACAACACTTGAACTTGATGTAAAACTTGATTGGAGGTTGAATCTTTGAGAAAATTTTGGAGGGAATGCCTACAGGGACTGCCAGTTTTTCTTAAAGAAAAGGGAGAGTTTTTTTTTCTTGAAATCCTGCATAGAAAAGATGAGTAAAACATGAGATTTTTTTTCTAACTTTGATGACTCACCATATTAGTCATCACTTAACACACCAGGCGTGAAAGTTAGGCTCCAAATCCATGGTGAAAATCTAGACCACTTAGGGGGAAAGATGTGGAAGGTTTTCTACCATTTGGGTAGCACTAAGTGAGTCCCACATCATTCTTTTGATAGTCTAAATTTACACTAACAGTATTTTTCTATATTGATGGTACATTTTTTCTATATTGTTATAAACTTACATAGTATTCCTTACCATCCATATCCTCCACATAGTATAATTCTTATATTGCTTAAATTATATAGTCTAATTTTTATACTACATCACTTTTGAAGTATAATTCCCATAATGCTTAACTTTATCAGTATTATTCATTACACTATATTACTTTTGCAGTGTAATTTATTATACTATATAACTTTATCAATATAATTCCTTATACTGTATTACTTTATCAGTATAATTCTTACACTATATTATTCTAATATTGTGTAACTTTTCATATTTTTATACAATAATTTCCTTAAACTTTATCTTTTTGTTCACATTTGTTGCAACACATTTTGCAACATTTAAGTTTTTTAGCTTATTTTCATATAATTCCTTTCTTGTTTATGACTATGGCATGACTTTTAACCTTAAAAATTATACTTTCACTCATAAATGGAATTTGTCATAAAAATCGGATTAAAATAATAATCCTTATAACATATATTTTGCTTAACATATTTCTTTAATTATTGCATTTACAGTGTACTACAAATGCTTGGGTGTCACAAAAATTACCACTAAGCATACTAAAGTTCATATAAACTTTAGGTGTCTTTAATACCGAAAGAAGTTTTTAGTCGATTAGAAAGCATCATGTAGGTTCCAATCTTGATATAAACAATATATCTGCCGAGGTATTACCCTTGAATAGTTTTGGATGTGGCACATGTGTGTTTCTTGTTCTCTTCCCACTATTAATCCATAAATTGGATGTTGTTGATTTACTTACTTAATGAGCAGTCTTCATAGACTTGTACTGATATCTTAACACTAATTTATGGTAGAAGATACACAAGATTATTAAAGAAATTATCTTGGTTTTGTACTTCTAAACTCATCCTTGTTTGAGAACTAATAAAGAATATTATAACCATAAGAATTTTTGTTAATTCCAAAGCTCATGGAGTCATAGCTCAAGGTAATAGGATCCTCATCAGTTTAACTCATTTGAGTTGCACCATGTCTTCTTATATGTTTTTTTATAATTGCCCCAATATCCTCAGTTACTACCCTACAACCATGAGCATGCGTTAAGTTTTCTTCTCCAGTATTTAGACTCGAGGGTATTTGATTGGATATTATATTTCCTCTCCTTACATAGTTTCTATCATCATTATCATCACCACCCCACCATCGTCATCATCGTCACTGTCATCAGAATTGTAACAAAGTTATTGTGTTCCATGAAAAACAATAATTGGAACTAATAGACAAAAATAGTAAAAGTATAGTACACACATCTACATGTAACAAGACATAGGGCTTTGTAAAAGAGTTATAGACTATTCATTTTAAAAGTAAAAATTATTTTAAGACTAAATAAGTCTTAATAAATATTTTTTGTTGTTTTTAGGCTAAAAAACACTAGTAAAAATTGAGGATTACATGACGGTTTTAAACCGTCGTGTAAGGCATTCACGATAGTCAAAAAACTATCGTGAAAGCGTCCGTTGTGGTACCAAAGAGACTTTTCACGATGGATTTTTACAGTTATAGAATACCACTAATGGTGGGTATTAGGTGTGTTTTATAGGAGGCTACCACGATGGTTTTTAAAAACCGTCATGGAATGTGTAGATTATACAACAGTTTTCAATGAAAACCGTCGTATAATCTTGGTTAATTTCTACCTCTCATGATGGTTTTTACAAAAATCGTCATGTAAGGTATAGTTTTCACGACGGTTTTTACAAAAACTATCGTGAAAGATCCGTCATCAGCAAAGAAAAAAAATTACTGGAATTTTTAATGTCCCACGGGATGGCCAGTCTTATATATTATCTACAAATACAAGGCCCTGATTGCTACTAAGTTTTAAGCAACAAAAAATATAAATAATTGCTATGATAGCCATAAAGGATTTTCATCAAACGTGAAGTGCTCATCACATATATAAACACATACAAAAATACATAGAAAGTAATTAAAGCTAAAACTAAAACTAAAGTTAGAATTAAACAACTGAAACAAATTAGTTCACAAAAATCATAAAATAATTAAAACTAAAACAATATAACTAAAAATTAAAAAAACTAAACAATAAAAAAAAGAAATAGAAAGTTACCAAATGGTGGTCGGAGGCGGGCAACAGTGGGGTCATAGAGGTAATAAGCTCAAAGAGAAGAACACTTAGAGAGTTCATCAAACTGTAATGAGCATCACATATACAAACATATACACAAACCATAAATAATTAAAACTAAAATTATATAACTAATTTTTTTTAAAAAAAATAAACAATAAAAAAGAAACAAAATTTTACTAAACGACAGTCGAACGTGGGCCATGGTGGGTTCATGGAGGTGACGAGCTTAAAGAGAAGACACCTGAAGAGAAGAACCTTTACAAATAAGGGATGGTAACGAGCTCGTAGGTTGTAGAGGCCTTGAGGCTGATGGCAGCATGTTGGATCGAGGCAAAGATGATAGTGGCGACGGTAGTGGTAGAGAGAGAGGGCTTAAGAGAGGAGTAGGACTGAGTTTAAAGAGAAAAAGGGTTGAGTTTGAGTACTAATTCGAATAAGAAAGAGAGAGGAGCGGGCCTGTTAAATTTCACTGATTGTGGTAAGGGCAGGCTTTTTAATTTTTTCTGACCATCTTTCATAACGATTTTTATAAAAACTGTTGTATAATATACCTCCTACCACGACGGTTTTTTTAAAAATCGTTGTGGTACATGCCGCCCATTCTACGACGGTTTTTGTCTTTGCAGGTTTAACTCTCCAAGTTTTTTTTCTCTTTATTATGATGGTTTTTGAGAAAATGTCGTTAAATAAATGTTGTATAATCTCGAATTTGTTGTAGTGAAATTAATCATATTTTATTAAAAATAATTAAAAAAAGTGCTGCAAAATTAATATTTATGCAAAAATAAAAATTTCATTGGTCTTTTTGGATATTTTATGGAAGTTTCTCGAAATATCTTAGATTTTTATAGATATTTACTGACATTACAGATATTTATGAAAATTGTAGATATTTTACGAACATCTCGAAAAAAAAAAAATCATTTCCCCTATATTTTTGCAAGACTTCAAAAATATAGATATTGTCAGGAAATATCTACAATATCATAAACATTTTTATCATTGATTCCTACCAAAAAAAATTGCCTTGAGAATAACAAAATAAAAAGAAAAGAGCAAAAATGAGTTTTTTTTTTAAATTAGGAAATCATTATATGTGTTACATGTTTATAAATGTTAACTGGGTGTTTAATAAATGAGTTTGAACTCAAAAAATAAATTCAATAATATGTAAGAGCTTTACTCTATAATATACTTTTTTATTTTATACTGTAACATATGAGAACTTTACACTATAGACGATTCTAACTCATGAGTTTAAAAAATTACCTTGTATTTTAGGTTTATTTAAATAATATACCTTCAGTTTTTGACCTTATCGAATTTATATCTTATTAGATTTAATATACAAATTTATATTTTTGCTAAGCAATATTTAATTTTGACCCAATAAATTGTCCAAGTTTTAATTTTTTTCTCGTTCACTTAAGGAAAATTTGATCATTTTAAAGGTCAAAATCAACTATTGACTGAGATAAGGTATAGATTTACGAATTAAAATTAATCTAAGGGCATTCAATAAGTATAGTTTTTAAATTTACCTAAAACAAAGGGTATAGAAAGATAAATATCCACATTGCAAAGAGAGCTGGATCTATGTGCAAATACACGTGAGGGGAAGTATTAAAATATAATGTTATTGTGGATGCATCTCTTAATAACTTTGATACTTGCTACTGTCACTGAACAAGCCAGAAATCTTTAACATTGGGGGCCAAAAACTAAACATAAATTTTAAGGAACTGTAAAATTTAGTTAAATTTTTGATGGGGACTACGTGTGTATAAACATAGTACAATACATATTCATATATAAAAGGATTTTTAAAAACAAAAAATTTGAGTGAGGGGTTATTGTCAGTTTGGGATTGTTGTGCTTTTTGTAGAAGTACTATTTTTACTTAAAGTAAAAGCAAAAGTGGAAGCTGGTTTTAAAAGATACAAATTTTAACTTCTCAAGATAGTTTTAAAGGTGTATTGAATTTTGTGCAAATTGTTTTTCAAAGTTTTAAAAGCAACACCAAACATAACTTTTAGTATTTTTAACTATAATTGATTCAAATTATTGGTTAAAATCACACTTTTTAATCACTATAATATCTAGGTAATTAATAAAAGTTACAGATCATGCATACCAGCCTTTTCTTTTTTATTTTAATAGAAAAACATCAATTATGCATGCAATTTGTAACACTGCGGCAAATGACATTCATGATAATGTGGACTAAAATCTTTTCGTTTTTTATTAAAATTAAAAAAAATATATTTTTTGCCCCTTCCTTTTTAGGCTCAGACTCTGGCACAATATCATTAGCTCCACAGACTCGATCCAGTTGGCTTCCGGGCCAGGTGAGCCCAAGATAAGGCCACCTTAATCTCTGAAGTTTTACGCCAACGTGAGGCTAATGGCCAAGCAAGGATCGTCCGTCCATTTACTTATCTTTCTTTTATTTTTCTACATGATGTTTTCAGAATGCTTGAAATTTGAATCATTTTCTCATTTTTTTTAATATTTTTTTAGTCAAAACGTTTTTTAGGGGTTGTCTAATTTTTTTTTTCCTTTTTGGGCTTCCAAGGGGTTTTTCTCCTTTTTTTTCTTCTAAAATGTTTTCTTTTTTCTTTTTCTTTTTTTATTTTTTTGTTAATATACTTAATATGCACACGTGGAGAGCGTATTTTTCGACTAGTTATTACAAACAAAAGAAAAAAAAAACTCTTTTCAAAATATTTAAATCTTGCATTTTTATGTCTCGTCTTAAAAAACGTGTCCTAAATACTCAAATATTATTTAATTTAAATATTAATATACACATTTGAATACTATATTAAAACACATGAAATGTACAAGGTGATGTAAACCTAAAAGAAAATGATAGTACTATATTATTATAATTTGGATATTGATAGATGTTTGGCACTTTTTTAAAATGATTTTGTTTTTAAAGATTAATGCTGAGAGTGTTCTTAAAATGTTTGCTTTAAAAAACATAAAAAAAAAAACATTTTTAAAACACTTGAAAACATTTTTTGTTTGTTTGTTTGTTTTGATTACAATATTTTGTTACTTGTGAGGGCAAAATTATAGTGAATGTCACATTTTTAAAACTAGTTATAGTAGAAAGTATGTTTTAAAAATGTTTATAATAAATAACAATTTTATAATGTAAATAATTTATTTACCTACTTAGTTACAATGTGAATAAGGATTATTCACAATAAAAAAATTTAAGGTACAAATAATTTATTTATCCCTTGGCTTGCTGTGCATATAATTCTTTTTTTCACAAGTAAAAATTATTTATATCGCTATTTGCTATAAATACTTTCAAAACTTGACATTTACTTTAAAAAAGTTTCAAAAATCTATCATTTTTTATTTGTGCTCTTTAAATATTGAAAATATGAATAAAAATGTGAACCTTTTTATTGTAAGATGGTAAGTAATTAGAATAAAATTGATAAAGTTTAGCTAAAAAGTTAAGAATGAAATAAAGATCATAAACAAAATTTTGTAGCAAATTTTACATACTTTTTAATTTGATAGGATTTTTTTTTTTCGAATTTAACTTTAAAAAACTTTCCTCATCAGTTGGGTATCTAAAGTTCTCTATTTTTTTTTTGTAATATTTTGTATTTAAAAAGAGGGATTGGGTATGGATTTTTGTATTTGATGTGATCTGGATTTATTTATTTAATAAGATAAAAAACTTAATCCTAAAATACAAGGTATAAAAAAAGATAAAAAGTTGATAGTTTATTTTCTAGGGTATAAGAAAGAAAAGTAACCCTCTTAAATAATTTAGTTTTTAAATAATTTTTTAAAGGATTTTTTATAAGTTTCAATTTAGATGTTGTGTTAACGCTACATAATAAATAAATAAATATCATACTTAAATAACATATTCACGAAAGCAATGGCATAGAACAAATCTAATTTTTTCATTAAAAAAATCTATTTTTTTTTTGGACATTAGTATTTGAATTAGCATTGACAACTTCTAACAATACCAAATTTTGGTATATGGAGAAGGACGCAAACCTACTTAGTTTTTTGTTGTTGAAGTTGTTGTTTTGGCAATTTTTCTTTAGCAACTGAAGAAGATATTCACGGGTAGGTTTTCATTTTTTAGTTGTTAAATTTATAGAAAAAAATTATTTTGATCATATGTTTTAAAACATGTACCATCTATAAAGGTTCCAATTGTAGAAGTCTCTTATTATTTTAGGAGAATGAGGGATTTAAGCCAAACTAAAGGACTAATTAAAATTAATGGGCCAAATCTTAGAAAACTTTAGTACATATACCAAGTAAATGTAAACATGAATTTACTGTTCAATAAATTTTAAAAATACCCATTTCTTCCTTATTTTACCTTCCCCCACATCTCCTATCTCTAAAAATTGGATAAGTTCCTCCGTCAATGAAAATTGCTGGACTCGATGGTGATGCGTGTGTTTACAGTGACGAGGGAGATCCTTGGCCATAGATCTCCTCTTTGAAGTCATCGGCATCGCTCGTCAGAGGAGATCGCAAGTTGCCGCCTTGGGATCGACAACACTTCAACCCCACCTATAGTATCGGCTTCTTTTCTATCGCCATTCGAGCCATTACTTTGTGTACAACCTCTCTAGCAGACCGTTGACATCGTCTTCCTCGTTGACGAACAAGATTTAGAGCATTGAGTTGGTAAAGGTCTTGGATCTTGTGAAGGAATCCGCATCTGAATTGGGAGGAGTGGAGCTTTGTTCACCTGATTTAGTGAAACTGATTTTTTGGTGACCGCCGATGTAAGAGAAAAGGACCGGTGAAGGAGTGGCACGAGTCAAGTGGGGAGGGAGAAAAGAGAAGCAATTAGATAGAGAAGAGAAGGGAGAGAGGAGAGAGAAGAGAAAGGAGGTGTCGAAAACGGCAACTATAGAAAACCAAATCATTTACATTAAAGTTGGCCTATTAATTTCTAATTATAGAAAAATGTGTTATTTATTTTAAAGTAATGTAAAATTTGGTCTATTTGATGTTATTTGTGTGTTATTTATTTTTACTATTATTAGTAATTTAGGAGAAATAAGTCTTCGATAAAGGATAAAGGATTTTGATTGTTAGATTTAATTAGAATTATATTATTTATATTTGACCTTAATAGACGGACATTTATTCATAGGTTACTACTATGAATAAACTTGCCAACTCTTTTTTTTTTTTTTTTTGATATACAAGTAAATAGCCATTAATAAGTACTTTTAAAATAAATGGTCATAAATTTTTTAAATTAAATAAATAATTATTTATTAATAATAAATTTAAACTTATTAATAATAAGTTTAAATTTATTGAGTTTAACGTCAATAAATTCAAAAAAAATTATTAGATAAACTAAGTTTACCTTTTATAAACTACTATTTACCTAAATTAAAAAATTATTATAATTTATTTTAAAAAGGCCGTTAAATTGCGTAAAGAAGTTTTGCGCTTGTTTCAGTCTCTGATGGCACATGTGCCAACTCCCACCGTCCTTCAAGGCGTCGTCATTTCTCTTTGAATACTGATTCTCCCCCCCCCTCTCTCTCTCTTTTTCTCTGTCTTTCTCTCTCTAAATCCCAGACAAAACAGTTATGCTCTGGCGGCCATTGACTGACTAACGGAGCTCGAACTTGAAGCCGAAACCGCCATGGCCAATAATGCAGCAGAACCAGAGCAAACTCAAGAGCATGACTACGACCGCGACCGCAACCGCGAATCCCTCACCGTCCCCTTCCTCTCCTCCCACCGGTCGAACCCCAATTCGACCTCGCAGGTCGCCATCGTCGGCTCTCATGTCTGCCCCATCGAGAGCCTCGATTACGAGTACGTTTGAATGATCGACCGATTTTTCTTCTTTCTTCTTTCTCGGAGACACAGATTTTCTCGGAACTTGTGGAATTGAAGAGAGTTTTTGGTTTTGTTTGGTTCGCAGGATTTTCGAGAACGAGTTCTTCAAGCAGGACTGGAGGAGCCGTCCGATGACCCATATATTCCAGTACATATTCATGAAGTGGCTCACTTGTTTCCTCATCGGACTTATCGTCAGTCTGGTCGGATTTTGCAACAATCTCGCCGTCGAGAATCTCGCCGGCGTAAAGTTCGTTTTCACCTCCAACATGATGTTGCAGCAGAGGTAGTAAATAAAGCACTTTCCTCTTGTTTGTTTCTGTGGAAAATTAGCTTCCTTTCATAAGGAAAACGACTTTTTTCCTTACAATTTCATAATTTCACTGTTTCGATTCGCGTTTTGTGATGTTTTACACAGTTACGCAATGGCTTTTTTCGTGTTCTTCACTTCGAATTTGGTGCTCACTCTGTTCGCGTCAGTGATCACGGCTTATATCGCACCGGCGGCTGCAGGTTCGGGTATACCGGAGGTGAAGGCTTATCTGAACGGCGTTGACGCTCCGGGAATCTTTTCCTTGCGGACTTTGGCTGTTAAGGTAATGTTCTTGAAATTTTTTCGTCTCAAAAGGTTTTTTGTTTTTATGCTAACTATCACTGTAACTGATCATCATAGCTTGTTTATTATTAAGCCAATCAGAGATTAATCTGTAATCCTGCATGGGTCCCCTCTGTTGGTATGATTTAGGGTTGTTGAAAAAGGTGGGAAATTGGATAATAATTAGGGTTGTTGAGAAGGTAGTGATGAATAGCATTGGTTTAGAGAAAATGTGTCTCCGAGGTCACTTTCACTGATTTTGAAATAAATTTTTTGCTTAGAATTGCCTATAGATTGGGAAAATGGGTCATGATATGGTCAAATAACGTGATTTCTAGGGCTTACACCATTTATCATTTATCTATGAAGCAATGGATTGAATTGTGAATGTATGCTAACAATTTCCGGAGTCTTTTCTTTTCAACTCATTTGGGTTCATGTTTTTTTTGATGTACAGATTGTTGGCAGCATAACAGCAGTGTCATCATCCCTGTTTGTGGGGAAGGCAGGGCCCATGGTGCATACTGGTGCATGCATTGCATCATTACTAGGCCAGGGAGGTTCGAAGAAATATGGTTTAACATGGAAATGGCTGCGATTTTTCAAGAACGATCGGGACAGGCGTGATCTTGTAACATGCGGTTCAGCTGCTGGAATTGCTGCCTCGTTCCGCTCCCCTGTCGGGGGGGTGCTGTTTGCTTTTGAAGAGATGGCATCTTGGTATAGAACCATCTGCATATGAATTTTCTTTTTTTGGGTCTTTGATCTCATGTTTGTATCTTCGTTTTGAAACTTTATCTGATCATGATCTCTAAACATTTCTTTGTTATGAACTCCTGAAATTTTGTCCATGATGGTTTATTGGTTACAAGGATCCCTAATTAGACCATCTTACATTAAAAAGCTCTTTTGGATTTTCCATTTTTGGCTCCCTAATTGATACTTCTCTTTTCTTATTTTATTTATTTATTTATTTATTTAATAATGATGTTTCTATGATTAGAGATCCATTACTCAACAAGTCTAGTGTTAAAAATCTAAATTAACAAATATCCAGACTTTGTTGTGTAGGTGGAGAAGTTCCCTTCTATGGAGAGCTTTCTTTGCAACAGCTGTAGTTGCAATTGTCCTCCGGGCTCTGATTGATGTTTGCTTGAGTGGCAAATGTGGTCTTTTTGGTACCGGGGGGCTGATAATGTTTGACGTTTATTCAGCAAACATTTCATATCACCTTGTCGATGTCCCTCCTGTTCTCCTCCTTGGTGCCCTTGGGGGCATATTGGGAAGCATATATAATTCTCTCTTGGATAAAGTTCTTAGATTTTACAATCTTATCAGTGAGTAAGTATCATCTTTAGATCTGTCATGTTGCAAAGGATGCTTTTAACAAGTGTAGATAGTAGAATGTTGTTTGCTGAGCTCACTTTATCTTCATGTTTCTCTTTCTTAGGAAAGGCGTTGTTTACCGAATTGTTCTTGCTTGTTCAATCTCCATTTTCACATCTTGTCTTCTGTTTGGATTACCATGGCTTGCATCTTGCCAACCTTGCCCATCCGGTGCATTGGAAGCCTGTCCCACAATAGGCCGGTCCGGTAACTACAAGAAGTTTCAATGCCCTCCTGGTCACTACAATGATCTGGCTAGCCTCATATTTAATACGAATGATGATGCTATCAAGAATATTTTTAGCAAGGGCACCAATTCTGAGTTTCAGTATTCATCGGTTCTCATCTTCTTTTTCACCTGCTTTTTCCTAAGTATCTTCAGCTATGGAATCTGTGCTCCTGCTGGTCTTTTCGTACCTGTTATAGTGACTGGTGCTTCATATGGACGTTTAATGGGCATGCTATTTGGCTCACACTCAAATCTTAACCACGGCCTCTATGCTGTGTTGGGTGCTGCTGCTTTTCTTGGTGGATCTATGAGGGTGACTGTTTCTCTGTGTGTGATCCTTCTGGAGTTGACCAATAACCTGTTATTGCTACCCTTGATAATGCTGGTTCTTCTCGTCTCCAAGACTGTTGCAGATGTTTTCAATGGAAACATATATGATCTAATCATGAAATTAAAAGGATTTCCTTATCTTGAGGTTCATGTTGAACCATATATGAGGCAGCTGACAGTAGGTGATGTAGTAACAGGCCCGCTCCAGATGTTCCATGGTATCGAGAAGGTTGGTAATATAGTACATGTCCTCAGAAGCACGATGCACAATGGTTTTCCTGTAATTGATGAGCCTCCTTTGTCTGAATCCCCAGTTCTATTCGGAATCATCCTTCGTGCCCATCTTATTACCTTATTGAAAAAGAAATCTTTTCTGTCCTCCCCAGTGCCAACAGGTGGTGAAGCCTTCAAGCAGTTTTCTTCAGGGGATTTTGCAAAGAGGGGTTCAGGCAGTGATGAAAAGCTAGAAGACATAGAATTCACTGAGGAGGAGTTGGAGATGTTCATAGACTTGCATCCATTTACCAATGCATCACCTTATACTATTGTGGAGACAATGTCCCTAGCAAAGGCTCTCATACTCTTCCGACAAGTTGGGTTGAGGCATCTGCTGGTGATACCAAAGGTCACTGGTGTAAGTGTCCCCCTACTCTGTCTTTATTTATAGCCATTACCAGGAAATTTGGCAATCTGAGAAATTAACTTCTGAAGAACAAATTTCTTGCAAACTTACGGGGCTGCAATTTTATTTCTTGAGTGTTACTTTTACTCTTTGGACTGATATCTAAAAATGAATTAAAAAAAAAAAAAAAAAGACAGCAAGGAATTCATTGATGTTGTGTGTTGGTTTAACACCTTGTTTGGCATGTTTTAATCTGGTTCTAACTTTTAAATAACAAACAGTATAAAGCTTTTAGCAGCTACAGTAAAAAACAAAAATTTGCTAGTGTAAAGCTCTAACATGATACAGTTATCAAACTAACATGTTCAGTTCTAACTGCTCTCCTAAATACTATAAGACTTTGATACCGACACAGAAAGTCCAGTTTTGGTTGATAGACGGTTTTGTCAACTGCGCCTTTTCGCTATACGATCATAAGCCTGTTTGTCTTATACTATGTTTGTATTTATATATGTGTGTGTGTATATATACATACACACTTTTGCTGATGTGCTTTTTAACTAACTGCTAACAATTACCATGTTGCTAATTTGCAGAGATCTCCAGTGGTAGGAATACTGACTAGGCATGATTTTATGCCGGAACACATATTCAGCTTGTATCCTTTGCTGGTGAGGAGCAGATGGAAAAGATTAAGATTCCGTTTTCCACAGCTATTTAAAAGCCTTTAACGCATCTCGGCCTAGGATCTGACTTGCCCTTGACGATCAGCATACCCTGAACATAGTATTTTAACCGCTCAACAGCTCAATGGATTCATAAAGAGAGTACCATATCACCGTTTTCGTAGCTATTCGTGGAGCCAAGAGGTGAAGATGGCCAGAAAGGGGTAGTCATATATTAATTATTATCTGGTTATATTTTCTTACATGACATGATGCGATGAGGTAAAATATTTCTGTATGAAGAGCCATAACAATCCATTCTTGCTCTACCGCGGTAGATTGCGCTTCGGAATAACGCATTAATGCACTAATTTGAGTTGTCTTTTTCTTGAGAAAATTTGTTCCTTGAACTGGCATTGAACAGGTTTGCTGTGCCTATGTTGAAATGTAGTTACTCTTGGGCATGTTTGGTGGGAGGGAAAGTTAAAAGAATAATTAGGGGTCGGATGATTAGTGAATAAATTTGGTATATGCTTTATACCAAGTATAGCTATGCTAAATTTTAGCATTTGATTGTTATTGGTTTATACAATAATTTTTTTTTCATTTAATTATTACAATAATAACATTTTCCTATTTCAAATCTTAATAATTATGACAATAGTACATATAGCATTAAAAATAGTACTAGGTATTGAAACACAACTCAAAATAACACATCAAATATTACCTATTCAACATTCTTTGGTGCCAAACATAGCATTAACGTTAGTATTAGCATTAGCATTGGCATCAAAGATGGTTTAAGTGTCTATAAAAAATAGATACAACTTTTTCTTTTTTTCCCTGATCATGTATTCAAAGAATGCTTAGTGTGTTACTTTGCGGTTGTCGGCCATCAATCAATCCATTAGGAGCCCTAAAATGGACATTAGTAAGTGTACTAATATTTTCCCATGTGATTGCACCACCAGGAATTTATCATGTTTGCATGATTGAGCTTGTTGGACAATTCAAGAGCTCTCGTGGACAAATTCATTTTGTAGACAAATATATAAATATTGGGTACCCAGAATGCTCAAGAAAACAATAATGAAGCTGGAAGAATAGAAAGACACCAAAAAGTTCAAAGCCAAACTCATTCTTTACAGGGTAAAAGTAGAGAGAGAAAAAAAGAAGAAAAAGGAAAGCTATTTGATTGTTTTTTTTTCCCCTCAAAGAAAAAAAAGAAAAGAAAAGAAAAAAGAAGACCCACCAATCACATCGTTTGATTGGAATCATTACCCCCTTCTCAGAGACTTGAGATAATCTGCCCTTATTGCCCACAGCTGCTCTCCCACTAATTTCATGTCAGGCCTCTTGGATCGAATTGGTGCTGCACATTCAAAGGCCACATTGAATATTTTATTGAGTATTTCTGCATCTACAATTTCCGCCATCAGAGGATCAACCAATTCAACTACACGCCCATCATTGTACATATCGAAAGCCTGCATAATAGAAAGGAACCAGATTAACTTGGAAGTAGGCTATAATGAAGGATTTGGATCAAATGAAAGGAATTATTTATTTGTTTATTTATTAAGCAACTGAAAAAAAAAATCTTATTTTTGTCCTTGTAGGTAATCAATGTACGAATTACGTAGGCTTAATTCAGTCTATTTGAACATAAAATTAAAGGTTCAAGAGGCAAAGTAAAGAGCCTTAAAAGTTCAGAGAGCAAAGTGGTGATTTGCAAAGTTCAGGAGCAAATGAGGAGTTTTGAAAGCTCAAGGGCAAAGTGATGATATTTAAAGTTAAAGGGACAAACTGAAAGGCACTTTAAAGTTTAAGGGTCATTGGTGTTAACAACCTCTATTTCCCTTTCTTTAAAGGGAATGGAAGGTATTATTAAGCAACAGAAATGAGTGTGACGTCCATTTGGTGCGTATTGTAATCTTTGAAATTTCCGTAAGTCTTATAGTAAGACAAACCCAAAACAACTCTGTAAACAAAAAGCCATAGAGAATTTTTGGAACCAAAAGCCACCGCAATTTGATTGCAAATTTCCAATTATTTGCAATGTCGTTTCAAGGGGGAAGAAATGTCAAACTTCCCGACTTTCTACAAATCTGTTTGGTATAATTACCACAGCTGACTCACCAAATTCAATATGACAAGTTTTAGGCTAGACGGTTGGGTGGCTGTTGACTTCCAAAAACAGAAAATGTGTAGGAGTTTATAAATTAAAAGAAAAAAAAAATCTGTGTTGGGCACCAGATTGACTCTTTGAATGGACTTTGGATACAATTGGCAGCTGTAGTTCACAACCTAAGCGTGTAATGTAAATAGATTGAACTTCAGGATTCTTATGGTTGAAAGACAACTCCAACCGGCTTATCCTAGTCTAATTATGCAAATCCTTAAATGATAATCTAATTATAAATTGCCAAAGCAAAGATTTGCTATTGTTTATAATCTATATTAAAATGCAGAGCAAAGCTTGCGTCACGAATATTATGCTACATTTTTCAAGTAAAAAATGTTCAGGTTATAAAATTATCACACATAGGGTGTTTGAAAGAGTAGTCCAAACGTGAGTTTGAACTATAAACAGTGTAAAGCTCTCAAATGCTACAGTTAAAAGCTACAATGTAAAGCTCTCATATGCTACAGTTCTCAAACCCAAACTAATGGTTTAAACTACTATTTCAAACACCCTAATAATTGAGAACTTGTTAAGAAACAAAGGAAATAGAACTTACCCATACGACTGTCACCCGCTCTTCTACAGATCGTCTTAGTTCTAGAGGACGACGACCTGTCATGATTTCTAGAAGCAAAATTCCGAAGGAGTAAACGTCACTCTTGGCAGTGAGTTGATAGGTCTTCATATACTCAGGGTCCAGGTAACCGACCGTTCCTTTCACTTTGGTTGAAATGTGCGTTTCATTGGACTCCGATGGACCAAGCTTTGCAAACCCGAAATCAGCAACCTTCGCTCGCATGCTTTCAGTAAGAAGAATGTTGGATGATTTCACATCTCGATGGATGATCGGTTTCTCTATTGTGAGATGAACAGAAGACTAGGGATCACTAATTTCAACAAACACGACTTGCAAATTTAAGAAAGTAAGTGCATGATCTCCTTTCGCTTTGAAAAGATTCTTCTTTTCTTTTCAAGGGGCTTAAAAAGATTCTAAAAGGACAAGATTGTTAAACATAGGCTAATGCATAACCTTTCGCTTTGAATAAAATATCCTTTCACTTTGAACTGCTTATCAAGCAAGAAATATAACAAAAAGAATACTTCTTATTATAAATGGTTTCATCAGGAGAATATATATATATATATATACATACACACACACATACATACATACATACATATCTATGGCCATGGTTTCAATGGTTATATTTCCAATAGATATTGTCATTGTTACTAGTTTGATATAAATCTAACAATTGTAATAAAATAGATAGTTGATCAAAAAAAATTTATACTAATTAATGAGGTTGAATTGTTATCATGTCCAATCATCAATTGTTATTAAAATATACCCTTTTTAGAAATGAAACCATTCGAAATGTAAGCATTGAAAACAAGTCCATATATACGTGTATGTATTTTTACCTGCATATAGATGAAGATAAGTCAGGCCATGAGCAACATCGATGGCAATTTCAAGCCGTTGATTAAAATCGAGAATTTTTCCACGTTGACCTGCCAGCAATAGCAGCACAACAATGTGTTAATGTGTTATCATCTATTTACAATTTCTTAAGTAATTCTCGTGGTTATTTGTAAGCTTACCATCCAAATGTTCCCTAAGAGTACCGTTTGGCACATACTCTGTTATGATGAGACGTTCATTTCCTTGGTCAACATAACCAAGCAACTTCACTAAGTTCCGATGATCAATTTTGGCCAGAAGCTCAATTTCACTGCTAAACTCATTTCTGAGATTCTCGAAGTGCTCCTACAACAAGTTTCCATGAAAATGGCAATGCAATATACAACTATAGACGCCTTCATTTTTTAACAACTCCATACATTGAGGGCAATCATTCATCAATTGAACGAAAGTTAAAAACTTAACTAAATGCTACAAATTCGTTTCCTTTTTTCTTTTGTCACTTTAATCAGATTAAAAGTGCTTTTAAGCTCTATTTAAGCTCTGTTAAGAATATAATATCAAACACTTACTACAAAGCTACAGCTTTTGCTTTTCTTCTTTTACTGACTATAAGCACAAGCAAAAGCTGTGTCAAACGAGCCCTAAGCTATATTGAGTTCTTAGTACACATTCAAATCTAAAAGAATATACTCTTTCTTAAGGTGGAATATACTTATTATGATCATGTGCAATATCCTTACCTTCTTCCCTCGTTTTATGGCAACAATGTGGCCACCATCTAAGTGGGCTTTGTAAACAGTTCCAAAGCCTCCTTCGCCTATTTGCAAAGAACGTGAGAAATTACGAGTTGCTTTCGCAACCTGACTCATGTTAAGATGTACCGATCCAAGTCTACTAAGTTGCGGAGACATTGAGTATCTAGGACTAGGCGGTACTCGAAATGGACTTGCTGGAATCTTTTCAGGAGCAGCATGCACTTCAAAAGATGAAACTGAATCCACTGCACTAACATATCCACGATCTGCTAGCATTAAGAGCAAATTTAAAGAATTAACTC
Source organism: Artocarpus hirsutus (assembly GCA_946598075.1). Classification (NCBI taxonomy): domain Eukaryota; kingdom Viridiplantae; phylum Streptophyta; class Magnoliopsida; order Rosales; family Moraceae; genus Artocarpus; species Artocarpus hirsutus. The sequence continues at coordinate 20,902 of CAMOHE010039793.1, read as the reverse complement.
AAAAATAAGATAACAGCTGGCTAAGAAGGATTTAACAGCAGTGATAAAGAAAATAACTGTATAAAGTTGCAAACAAAAACAAATTCTCTTAGCTTGAGAGAAGCCCCTATGTCGATGTTGATATCATAAAAAGATGAACATAAAATAGAATTTGAATTCTTTATTCATATAGACATATACTTGTCTATCATCAATCATCGACAGCAAAAGCATAGAATATGAGATAAACTCACTTGAATTTGGCTCCTTGGTAAGAGCAGTGTGGGGAGTTTCTTTTCTTTTCCTATAAAAGCAGGGACAGATAAAAACACAACAGGCCAAAACGGATCCTGCTGCTAGGATCCCAACTTGTTTTGGTGTCGACAGAAATTTGGAATCACTTTTTTCTTCTCCATTGGGAGCAGTGACAGTGGATTCATATGTTGACGCCTTCTGCAAAAGTTTCCTACCTGTCTTAGAGAAAAAGTCATCAACAAAAGCAGTTGCATAAGTGAAGGAAATTCACTTAAAATATATGATTTCATAAGCAATGGAACCAAAATGACGTATAATATATTGTGCCATACCTTTTAAAACGTACAATTGACAATGATCACTTCTTAGGTGGCCCTCAACGTTGCAGCCGTTTTCCTTGTAGCTTAGAAGAGCCTCACAGAATAAGTCTTTGTCCACTGATTTCCCATTTACAGAAAACAGTTCATTTCCATAAGAATTAGAATAGGCAATGACATCGCCGCAAACTTTAGACTGTACGACAAAACCAAAAATAGTTGGGAACTGAAGTAGCAACAGCACACTTAACATGACCAAACCCATGCTTGTCGAGATCATGAGCCGAGTTTGCATGTTCATCTGTTCTATACTCCCCCACTCATCACCAAGCAAAGCAGAAAACGAGAACTTTTCTAACTTCCAGAAACCTTAAGATTCTAACATGACTATTACGTCCAATTCAGAGGAAAAAGCTCTCAAATCCCAATAATCTCTGAATTCAGTGCTCCAAATTCCAATTTGATCATCACCTTTAATTTTGAGAAAGTTCTAAAAATCCCATTTCACCAATACAAAAAAAAAAAAAAAAAAAAAAAAAAAAAAAAAAGAAGAAGAAGAAGAAGAAGATAATCTTGGCAAAAAAGATTCCTTGCAGGAATGGAAGCTGATCAATGCTACTTATACTTAAAAGGCTTCAAATTGCTCAATCCAATTTAGGCAAAGCCCAAGTTTGGTAGTCACCACAAAGCTCAACCAAAGATAAGTCAAAAGCTAAAGGAGCTTAAAAAACCCGCTTCAATATCAAATTTGCTTTCTGAAGATCGGTTTCAAAATCAAAGACCTCCAAAGTTTTATATTCAAGCAATCTGAAGCACTGTCCTAAGATTCAAGCACAGCCCTTCAATACCCAATTCAGAAATCTGAAAAATAAATCAAACCCAGTTGGTGGATTACCTCAATGACTCCAAAAGTATCTACTTTTTCTTCAAACTCAATTGTTTGAGACCCAATTCTAAATTCCCAAGGGAACACAAACCCACATCACAAAGCCGGCAAAAAGATCGAAATCCCAAAACTTCAGAGCTTCATTTAAGAAGCTAGATAACTTCAAATGACTTCAACTTAAGCCAAAAAGAGACATAAATGCAGTAACAGAAACAAAACCAGACAAGAGGCGGCTGAGAATGGATTATAGTTATCACACAAACCAAGTATGGCTTGTTTTTTTCCCTTGTTTTACTTTTCCTTTTTGTTTTCCAGGAAAGCTAGCTTTTATTTTTTTTTATTATTATTTTTTTTGGCGAAGAGAGAACGCAAAGCAAAGCAAAAAGAACAACGAAAGACCGGCAAACCCAAAGAGCAAGAATATGAAGAAGAAAAAAGAAAGAAAAAACATGAACTGTCAATAATAATAATAATAATAATAATAATAATAATAAGGCTTAACCCACGGCCGTCTGTCTTAGCTCATTATAATATTGATTGGCCTCAAAATTGGAACTTTGACCGCTGGCGCCTCCTCACCCCCACGTCATTGCTCGTCTGGCTCCACAAGCACCTTTTCGTCATTTCATTATTATTTCCGCTTTCATTCTCAATCATTCTTTCTCATCGAATTAAATTGTACAGTCGCAACTCAATTTATTGGCTTTTTGCTTGATGCTCCTTGTACTCTCAATTTTAACAAAATATATCTTAAATTTTAAAATTATAATAATAAAAGTCTAATAGATGCTTTTAATTTTTGTTTGATACTTATGTTTATGTATTGAGCTTCAATTTTTTAATTAAAATAACAAGTTGTATTCTAAAAACGATCACGTGTAGATATTATAACCAAAATCATACACATATTTTAATGCTCATTAGTTATTAGACTTTAATTGTTAATGATTTTAAAATTTAAGGTGTATTTTGTTAAAATCAAAAATTCAAAATGCATTATACGAAAAACGAATAGTTTCTAATGCAACAATATAATTTACTCTTTTACACCATTTGGTGGGTCTAGTTGAGTTATAAAACTATCTTATCTCTGATTTGTATGCTTAATAAAAAATTAGAGTGAACAAAATATAATCATAATTTAGATTCTCTTAACCACAATATATTATCTCATTTACTGAATATAATTATACAAATAGTTAATTATAAAAATTCCCACCAACTATGCCTCTTATAATAATTTGCTAATCGAATTTCAAAACGAAATATGTGTTTTCCTCGACATATAAAATACTAATAAAAAACTCCTTCTCTTAGAATTTTTAATAAAGATGAGTACAAAATTAAAGTTTGGTATATAATATTAGAGTATTTTGATAACTCATGTTTAAAGCTATTTTGATTTTAAAATATTTATACAATGTAAAAAAATAAACTAATAAATTTCAAAAATAATTTCTTTTTTCACTTTCATATGATTGCAATAGGATAAGCTACTAGTGTAATAGTTTAGTAAACTTCAAACTTCAATTTTATATTGTGTTGTTTAATTTAAAAATTATAATTAAAGGAGGATTTTTGTTAATATATTATATATTGGGGAAAATAAATATTAAATTTTGAAGTTTAGAGGCATAGTGTTACAAAAGGCATAGTTGAGAAGGAATTTTTATAATTAATCCTCACACAAATTATACTAATCGTTGTTAACTTTATTATAATACATGCACATGTTATTATTCTTTTATCAAAATAAAATAACATATTTTATTACGAGTCTGTTTAGGAGAATCATTTCAAATCATTCTTTCAATTTCAATAAAAAAAACTACTGTTTGGCCTCAATTTCGATCATTTTTTCAGCTTTTTTTTGTTCAAATCAACTAAAACCTACATCTTAACAAACTTTTTGAATATAAACTTCAACCATAAACTATGGTTCTAACCTTTTTTGTTCTAACTAATATTCTGTTCGTTTGGGAAGCCCGTTTTAAAAACAAGTCCAATTTATTACATTGTAAAACTTTCATATGCTACAATAGTTTGTTACTATATAAAACTATCACATGTTGTAAATGTTTAGCTTACAACTTCAAGTTTTAATTGATTTCTCAAACAAACCTAATGTCTCTAACCAATTAGTTCTAACCGCTTTCTCAAATAGATGTTACACGATACTTTATTTTAATTTTGAAATATTAAAATAATTACACAATTTATGTGCATTGTTTTATTGTTCTAATATTATAACTATTATTTTAGACATGGTTAATATTATAATAATAAATTCACTTTCTTGCCGACGTTGATTCAAAAGTAAGCTCTGATCCCGCAAAGTAAACACACCACAAAAATATCGGAATATACCTAGAGTTTATTCATTTTTTCATTAAGCGTGAAGTTTCAAAATGTATCGCTTAACCACCGTCAAGCTTTGGTAAAAGACTTCATTTTAGGGTTAGTTTCGTCCTTACATAGCACCTGGAGTTTACTCACTTCTCATGACGGCACGTCAAATATAAATGTTCTCAAGTTGCACTTGAAATACTACTCGGATGCTTCAAAACAAATTAAAAAAACTCATAATTAATTCTTCATATATGTTCAAAATATAAACTCTAATTCTACCGAGAACAAAAAATATACGAAACCAAATATAAATAAGAATACATGAAATTTATAGTGGTCTACCGCCAACATAAAAGTTACTTGCAGTCGCTACAGAACAATTCACTATGATGATGAAGAACTTTACAAGAGAAAAATTACACACTCTTTTTAGAAATTTTCTTTCGTCTCGCTCACACTCTAATTTTTTGAGTTACATAAATAAGCCCTTACCAAATCCTATTTATAAACTTACAAGAAATAGAAACAAATAACCACCCCAAGAAAAGCTCCTTTTGCATTAGGCTTCCGACGTGGGCGGTTGTGCCCTTCCTTGATGCTATGGTGTGCATTTTTTACATCGCACCATATTTCTCTTTGCCTCACGAGTGGCTGTTGAGCAATGGGTGTGGCCGCGCATTCTTTTGGTGCTGGGGTGCGCAACTGGTGCTCCAAACACGTTTTTTTTTTTTTTCTCTTTTTCTTGCTCCTTAATAAATTTTTGGGTGGGGATTCCGCTCCCACACCCGAGAGAGGGGGGCTTCCCGTCCGTATTCCAATCCTCACGGTGACTTTACCGAGAAGGTCAATCCTTATAATCCTTTGTGTAAGGTGATTATTCGAAAGGCATAAAATTAAACTACACACTTCTTAATAATATATACACACATATATATATATATATATATTCAATTATCACATACATCTCATAAAAGTTGTGCAAAAAAGGTCCATATATCATTAATTATTGCGTAATAAAAAACTCAGGATAATTGTGATCAAAATTAATCTCCCAAAAAGATTTAAAAAAATTCATGTGTAGTCCATTATGACACACTATTTCCTAAAAATTGTAAATATTGACAAGATATATGTAACTTTTTTGAATAGATATATTTAAGATTTAATCTGTTAAAAGTAATTTTTTATTCTTAAACCTTGAAGTATTGAGAAAACAACTCAAAGGAGGAAAATAATCTTTTATTGTGTTAGTTACATAATTATACCTTATAATTTTAACTATTTCTTAATTTGTCCATCTATTTTTAGAAACCATAAAAATATCCTTTAAATTTTTAAAAGTTATTTTAATTTCATCTATATGAATAGAAAAAATTAGACAAAATACTACAACTACTCTTAAAAAGTTATTTTTTATATTTATATATTAAAAACACAAAAAAAATCTTTAAACAAAACATTAACTATAAAAGAAAAGATCTTAAGTTTTATGACCTTTTAAATTTTAAAATAATTTTTAATAATTTTATCTCAAGTAGAAAAATATATTTTATAAACAAATTGGGTGTAATTAAGAGCAACTTGTTTTATCTCTATGTTTTTTTTTTGTCCAAAAAATTTGTAAGGGATAAAATTGAAACAAATTTATCAAATTTAAATGATATATTTATAGTTTCTCAAAAAATAAAAAATAATAAAAAATAATAAAAACTAAAAAGTATAGTTATGTAATTTACAAATCTTCTATTCAATAGAAATATGTAATATATTTCCATTAAGGTAGTCCTTTTTTTTTTTTGGTAATACTCTATTAAGGTCGTCGATTTGAACAAAGTTAAATACAACATTATAAATTTAAAGTGTAACTACGAAAAAATGAGCAAACTTTGCGTGCACTTAGAGAAGAACAAACATATCGATCCCGGGGGTTCAAAGTGATACAAGTGGGGAAAGGCACATCCCACAAGTTTTGACTGTCTTAAAAAAAAAAAAAAAAAAGGGTTCTGTTTGTTTTTGTTTTTAAAAATATTTTTACATATTTTTTAGATAAAAATTTTAAAAACACTCTTAGCATAATTTTTTAAAAAATTTTATTTTCAAAATAAAAACATTTTTACATAAACCAAATGACCCATTTGTTGAAAAAAAAAAAAAACCTTTTGTTGCTTTGTTGCAATGTGAAACCGTTTTCACAAGCCATTGAATTTTCATTACCTCGGAAAAGCACTAAAGGATTAAATTAATTATTTAATCATAAAGTATCCTAAAATGTACTTCCTCGTTTGGTATGAGTCAATGATATTGAAGCCTCGTGATTGGGACAACAATTTGTGTGGGCTACGTGGCAAAAAGAAAAAAGAAAAAAAAATTGTGATATTGCTACCTGTTATTTTTTTTTTTCTTTTTTTTTTCTTTTTAATATAACTATCTCTTTCTCTTAGACAAATGAGTTTAAAAATCCGTAAGTTTGAGTGGGAGAAGATGTGATGACGCCCACCTGAAAGGCATTATGAATAGTGTCTATATTTTGGCCCCAAAGATATAATCAGGTAGTTGTTGACTTGGAGGGTACATAGTATTTAAAATAGACTTAGTTTGTATTTTGAGTGTGTTTAAAAAATCAGTTAAAATTTGAAATTAAAACTTAAATACTGTAACAAGTGAGAGCTTTACATTATAACAAAATATTATAATATGTAAAAATTTTACACTGTAGTAGGTTGAAACTTGAAAATTTCAACGATCTTTTCAAACAAAACATAACACTTATCTTAAGAATAAAGCTAAAGGCTGTAGACAAATATAGAAGGAATTATTATACGAGTAAAATAGTAAACCAAAAGGCTGTTTGGCAACATCGGTCTAGACCATAATCTCGGTTATAAATAGTGTAAAGTTCTCACATATTACAGTAAAAATAAAAAAAAAATAAAAAATAAAAAATCGCTATAGTATAAAACTTTCACACATTACAGTAAAAATAATTTTAACCGGTAGTTCTAACCACCATACCAAATGTCCTATAAAAACTGGGTATAGGAATTGAAGAGTGAAGACTGTGATTGTTCTTTGTAGCACATGCAGGTCTCTTAGCTTGATCTGAAAAGGAGAGGGGAAGAAAAGAAAGTCTCTTCGCATGTGGAGTTGCAGTAGAAGAGAAGTTAATCTTTGCAAACGTATGTTATTTTCCCCTTTTAGGTTGATTGTTTATTCTATTAATTTTTAAATTTCAGTTTCAACATTATATCATGTTTTGGGAATTTGTTTTTTGAAATTTAATGATTCAATTCCAAAATATTACTTACTGCAGTTTAATGGATAATTAGACTTATTTAGGTTAATTACAATTTTGGTCCCGAGAAACTTCAGCTATTTCACTAGATCCATAAACTTTCAAGTAACACATTACTGTTTGGTAAATAGATTCGAATTAGTGATTTAATTTGAGTTGTGTGATTTGAATTAGAATTTGAGTTAATGATTTAAATTGTTATCCAAATTGACGTTTGGATATGCATTTAAGTTTTAATCTGAGTATGGAATAAAATGAATATGCATTTAAGTTTTAATCTGAGTATGAAATAAAATTAAAATTTGTATTTAAAAGGTAGTGAAAATAGTTTTTGATTTATTGACAAATCCAATAAAAGCTTATTGTTAATAATCTTAAAAAATATGTAATATAGATCTTAATTTATTCTTCTCTTTACTAGAAACACAACAAAACAAAAGAATCATCTCATTTGGATATCAAATAAAGAAGTTATGATTTTTCTTCCTTAAATATGGGAGAGAGACTTTCAGCTTTTTTGTAGCAAATATATTCGTAATCAAAAGTTTAAGAAGGGTTAAAATTCTAAAAACTTAGATTCTTGATACTCAAAAGATTCAGATTTTAGGAAAAACAAACACGTATCCAAAAGATTATTGAAACTCGAATCTAAATTTGTGTCTATTAGGTTCAAAAAATACAAAAAACAAACAGGCCCTAGCAGTTTTAGAGTTTTGGGAGTGGTATGATTGTGGTATCTTTACAAATAAAATGTTAAAAATTAATGGATTTTATCAAGTGAATTGCCCCTAATCCAATTTGAACACAAATCTAAAAGGGTGTTTGCAAGAATAGTTCAAACCAATGGTTTAAATTATAAACAGTATAAAGTCCTCATATGTTATAGTATAAATCTCATATATTACAATTCTCAAACCTGAATTAATGATTTAAACTGCTATTCCAAACACTCTATAAATCAAACTAAACATTCATGGTAGATTTTGGTTTTATTGAAATTGTTGTTAGAGGTGGCTTTTATTTTGGTTTTTAAGTATGAAAAAGACGTAATACGATGGCATGGATATTAAGGAAACGTAAGAGATTTTAATATTTAAAGATTTTTTAAAAAAAATTTTAGGGTAGTTTAATAAAAATTAGGGTGCCAGTATCATTTTCCTAAGCTTATATGAGGAAATATGATGATTATACTTTTTTTTTTCTTGGAACGGAAATGAATTTCATTCAGCCAACTTAATGAGCAGAATCTGCTTTAACATAAGTGCCAATGAACAATGGTAAATAATCAAACCAAACAAAACCAAATTATAGGATTAGAAATAGCAAGATGCGCTACAAATTTAAGGCTTTAGTGCGTTTTACTATTTTAGACTTTTTTTTTTTTTTTTGCTAATTACGTTTAGGTAATAAGCTTTAAAAACTTGAAATATAAAACTAATAAAACTAATAAGTGATAAACATATTAAATATATATAATTTGGATACACAGAAACATATATAGAAAGATGCCCAACCTATACATATCGAAAAGGTAAAATCTTAATCAGTCACCAATCTATAATCTTTGTAATCTAATCTAATAAGATTTAACAGATTGATAAATTTCGTGAAGACCGTTAATTAAAATAGATATCAACACAAATTATTTATGTTGTAATGAGTTAACCACCTCAATGTCTTAACGAGCAAAAATAGTTGGTTTTATTAAAAATTAATTAACCAAAATAGTGAATCTCACGTATTAAACGGTAAGTGCAAAGAGCGTAAAAAAGACTGAAAAAAATAGTACTACTAACACTCTTCTCATTCAAAATTAATATGCTAAATCTATAACAGGAAGTCATCAAGCCTCTATTTTTTTTTTAAATAAAAAGCCTCTATTATTTTTGTAGGGTTAAATTCATGAATAGTTCATCAACTCTTTTCTCTTTCAATAATCATTCCATGTAATCAATTTTGTGCTCTAAATGGTCTTTGACCTTAAAAAATATCTCATAAATAGTCTCTCTCTCCTTGCCACTGTTGACTAGTCTCTGGTTTTAGCAAAATTGTGGGCAGCAAAAAACACAAGAACAAAAACAAAAACAAATAGAGGACTTCAATCCAGGAAAACCACCACAACAACAATGACAACAACAAGATCTAAAATTAGATTTTAAACTCTGATTGACAACTTTGATCTGCAACTCCGACGGCAACAAGGTCGAACCAAGATGGGGACATCACGATAGAAAAAAGCATGTTTTTGTCCATTGCGCTACCATGCAGGAAATTATAAATAATGTTGGCGTGTTATAGGTTGTTCAACTGTTAGTTCAATTAACAAATAATAAAAAGCCTTTACATGTTATAATATTTTTAATTAAAATTGATTTTAATCATATTTTTGAAATATCCTATTATACATATAAAAGCATTTGTTTATCTAACTACGTATGCAGTACCATCGTGTTGTACTCAACAATTTTTTCCCCCTTCCTTAACATTATCGTATCATTAACTAGTACACATAATTTACTTTTTTTAAAATACAAAAATTGCCACCAAAACATATTATCAAGCATTAACGCGTCTCAGCCAACAAGCCCATTTGATTGGTTGCTTTATTGTTCATTTTTCATGTTTTCATTTTTTTATTATTTTTTTAAAATTCTAGTGAGTTATATAACGCAAGCAGTCACTTTCAAATTTTCCATGAAGTCAGATTTGAAGGAAATTTACAAAGAGATCCATTTTTTATGCATAATACAATATAGGGACAAGATCTCCTACAACACTACACACAATCTCCATTTCATCTAACCACCGATACCAAGCCATCCACTCTATTAACCACTCATTGACACCATACGTAGTGCCTCCTAGCTGGGTACTGCCACAATTCTTCCTTAAGTTTAAGCCGTAGATGATATAAAATTTTCACATGCTATAATATAAAATAAAAATATATTAAAGTGTAAAGCTTTCATATACTACAATATTCAAATTCATTTTTTGAGTTCAAACTCATTTGTCAAAATTTTATCTATTACGTTTTCCATTCAAAAAAGTCACATCATCCTCAGTGTTTTTAAAATCCTAGAATTTGACAAGATTTAAACAAGCTCAAGGTGCAAAAAGACATTTATGATAATTAACGAGGTTAAATTCAAATCATGCTACATTATTTAGCGCTGTTAAAAAAGCTAAAAAATGAAACCAACAGTTAAACCAATTAAAAAACAAAAGAAAAACCCGTTTATAAATGAAAATTGATAAAGTCGATTCGAAAACCGACGGCCCATGCATTTCAGCTGTGGGTTTTCAGAAATAACAATTTGCCTCGATCGATAACCAACCGACCTAGGACTTCCAACTCCCAAAATAAGTAGTATAAATATATGATTATATTATAATATACATGACATAATAACATATGATATATAATATAAACTTACAATCTCATATCCCACACACAACCACACGCTTGCTCCGCTCCAAACCCATCCCCTCACCCAACCCATTCCTAATCTTAGATCTTTGAGCACTAACTCGCCACGCCGACTGCAGCCCAGCTGTCCATTTGTGTCTTTCCTAACGTCTTTCTCCAAAGATGAGTTGTCTGTCTTCGTCTGGTTTTGTTCTTCATTGGCATTAACCCACTCAATCAAAGTTTGAGTGGGTTGATTTTAAATTCAACCCACCTGATCAATCTAAAGTTCAAAATCAACACATCCAACTAAAGTTTGGGTGAGTTGGGTGGGTTGGTCACGTTGAGTAACATAAAAAGAAAAAAAATTAATACAAATAATTTAAACTAAAATGAATCAAAGAGCTAAAATTATCTCAATAAGTCCCTGAAAAATTATTCCAAAAAGTAAAACTAATATAAAGATAAAGTTCCGGAACATAAATATTTTTTGAGTAGGAGTATTAAAATTTTGAGTATCTGGGTATTAATTTTTTATTGGGAGTATTAAAATTATAAATATATAAAATATAAATATATATATGTATATATAAAGTTGGGTAGGTTCGGGTTATGTTGGGTTGGGAAAATCTTAACCCAAACCCACCCAATAAAACTTTGGGTTGGGCTAGATTAGGTTGAAATACTTGTTAGGTTTGGGTTATCTTGGACTAGGTTGGGTGCATTATTTGGGCTCGCCTGGTTATTAGGTTTTTGTTTGCCCCTAATTCAGTTGGTTATCAGTTTCACTTTTTTAAAACCAACAGCCATTAGTCAAAAACCGACCGATCAAAAACCGATGAAAACCAACTAATGAACACCCCTAACATCATTAATTGCTATTTTATGAAAATATAATTATTGAAAATGTGACCATTGTTGATGCCCAATTTCGTATTAGCCCTTTCGACTATCCAAGCCTAATATCTTTATCTTACAGCATTGACAGGCTCGATTCGTGGACCAAGCCACGCTTAGGGCACTATCATGGGTCATAGTTTAGTAGGCCATGAGTGGTTAAATAGGCCTATTTGTTTTGGTTCGATTCGATTTCGAGACATGTTTGGGTGGATTTTGAAACTAATTGAACTAAAATAAATAGGTGATGAAGGAAAATAACCTAAAAGCCTTCCTTTTACCTTTTAAAATAGGCCAAAAACTGTATTTTTACCTTAGTGTAGTCCAAGGGGTTAAAGCCCAAGTTTGGAAATCATTTTTGTAGCAAAAATGCCAAAAAAAAAAAACCAACGACGGAGCACCGAACATGCCTCCGAAGCACACAGCACACCTTTGGAGTGTCTAGCATACCTCAAGAGGCACGTCTTTGGAAAGGTCCTATCTGCATTAAGATGATTTTTGTCCAAATCAAAAGTCCACCATTGGAGGCTCCATGCATGTCTCCATCACCAATTCTCCCCCAAAATTTTGAAGAAATTCTGACATCGCAGTAGACATTTTAGACTTGTCGAAAATAAAGAGACTAAGCACCGAAGGGGGAAGCATGCTTGTCAACCCTCTAGCAATAGATGGTTAGACTTACTCAAACCACCTAGGAGTATCAGGCCTAGAAGAGCTCCAAAGCAATCTTAAACGTATGCCCTTTTTGGCCAACCTAAAAATCAGCCTTCAAAAACACCTGACACTGCTCGCTCCGAAGGGAAACGAAGCTAGCATGCGTGTCGAAGCATTTGGAGACCAGCTTCGAAGGAAGTTAGTCACCTTCACTATAAATATCCCTCTTCCTCTTCCTTCAACACATCATTATCATCATGCGAACTTAAACCTATTTCCTCACACCACCTTCATAGCTTTAAAAATCATCATCCTTTTCCAAGTTTGTGCTCTTCGGACTTGGAAGATTACTTGAAAATTTTCCAGTAAACATGTGGTCTTCATTCAAGTCCCCCCTCATCACTCATCTTATCTTCTCTAAGCCTTACGAAATCACTACCAAAAAGCATTTAGAAATCTTGTTGAAGTTCATCACCAGTCTTAAGAATTTCCAGAATTCAAGCCTCGTCTTTGACGGTCCACACTTAACAATGGAGGCAACCTACATTTGATTCCAGAGAACATTTTTTCAAAAAATCCGAAGAATTCCAAGACTTTGTGTGTTAGCTCCTTGGTTCGCAAAAGTAGCCTAGTTCTGAGGATGGAGGTAGCTTTGCCTCTACCTTCCAAAGCCATTCCTCTATCAATCTTTGACTACTCCTACTGTCACCGTTTAAGATAGTTCCTCCATTGCTTTTTTTTTTCTTCATGTTTTTCTTGTTTTGTAGGTTTCATTTAGATTGTTCGGCAACAGAGTGGGTCATAGAAGCCATCTTCTTTGACTCAATCCGGGCTTAATCGGCCCCACTACCTATTGGAGGTCCTACAAAAGTCATCTCGTACGAACTCATCTATCGTTCTAGCCACGTCATCGCCAACACTAGCAAATCGAGGCCCAACGTGTGTGTTACCTCGACAAATTATACTCTACAAATCTACCAGACGCCAACAACCATCAAAAAATAAATCATATACATATTTATATTATTTTCTTATCCATAAAAGAGCAATACTGGATTATAGCTATTGTCAGATTATGGAGGCATTTCCAAGAGAATTTTTATTTAGAGATAAGCACTCAAGTCCATGTCATTGTAGTTGGCACTTTTACATTAAACTAATGGATGAATTCCATTATCAAAAATAGAACAGCATAAACTAATGGGTTTCATTCTTCCTTCAAAAAAAAAGGGTTCCTTCTAGTAATGATTATTTTTTCTGTAGATATTTTTGTAGAAGCCTCATTCTTCTAGCTTATAAGATACAAAATAAATAAGTTACATTTTCTCATTATCAGTTGTCAATTCGTTTTGTGGGTACGGCGGAGGACCAAATTGTTCCGGAAAAATTATACCGCTGCCTTTTGATCAACAAATATTACATCGACACCCCTTAATTTTTTTTTTTAATGTTATGAAGATATCATTTTAACCGAACCAATTTACAGTAATATTCCTCTTGATTAAATCTGTTAATTTTTAAAATATGATGATAAAAATACCCATTAAGGGCCAGTTTGATAAATTTTTCTAAAAGCTGTTTTTGGTTTTTTGAATTTGAAAACTGTTTTTGAAAATGTTGAGATAATCTGCTAGAAAAGTTTTGCCTCTTTAAAAACTTCCCGTCAAACCCATAAAACATGATTTGTCAAAAAAGCTCTTTTGAAATAAACGTTGAAACTTGTATCAAAATTTTATTAAAACGTTATAAACTTTCTAACAACATTCTTATTGTTTATTAAATTTTTTTAAAAAACTATTTTGACCCATTTAAACTTCTTTAAAAATATTGTTCTAAAAACTTACTACTCACCTTCTACTTCTCTTTTTTATTAACCAAATGCACAAGCAAAGCCCTAAATACAATAGTTAAGATGCTAGAAAATTGCTCTATATCGTCAAATAAAGGTATAATTTGGGCCATTAATCTAAAGTTAATTTGGTTTTGATGCAAAAAACAAAAAAAAACAAAAAAAACTTAATGAACCCACCAAATGAAAATGGCCAGGTATAGTTACTTATACTATTGCATGCACACAGTATCCTATCTGGAACTACTGCATGCACACATTATTCTATCTGGAACTACTTGACTCGCATCGTCGAAAATGGTATATGATTTGTGATACTGTATTTTACGTGACATAATTGATATGTGAGTTTAACATTAAATATTTATTTTAGACCTCAAGATGATATGATATATGGTATCATTTGTTTTGAAGTGCTAAATAAATAATCGTGATAAATATGATAAAGTATACATCTACTTTGAGAAAAGGAGAATTTTCACTAATTCTTTGAGAACAAATTCACGGGTTGTTCAATATGCGACTTCGGGTTTATACGTGAGTCTTGACCGTCTATTTATAGCCGTTTACAATCATTTCAAATAAATAATAAATTAATTGATAAAGTCGTAGAAATATCTTCTTCCTTTTTGAAATTGGTATGATCTCCAAGATAGGAGAAGTGTGTAGCTTGAATTCAAAAATACGCTTCATTAAATTTGGTCATATCGTTATCTCGACTTCTTGTTATCTTGCTATATCTCGCTCATTTAAAGAATTTGAAAATGTCATCCGTTACACAATCTCTTGACTTCCATGCTAGCACTGCTTACTTGAGCTCGTTATTCTTGGAACCTGGCCCGTTGGGCTGCCGAGATCACTCACAACACACACCGTTAGTCTTTTTTTATTTTTTATTTTTGGTTTAATGTAGGCAGTGTTAACGTAATAATTAGCTCATTTGTGATGCACATGGACAGGTTTTGTGGAGCTCGTCTATGATGCACTCATCTATCGTGCACATGGACAGATTGTAATGAAACTCTGTTTTTCTCCCAATGTTTCATGATGTAATTTCCATATAGGGGCTCTAAGAGTGTGTTCAACTCATTTTCCTTTTCAGGCGGTACACCCTGTCGTTTTGTTCTTCCACAAGGCAGTGAAGAGCTCCTCATGCTTGCTCCTTTTTCTTTCTTTCATTTTTTTGGACGTCGTTGGCTTATATTAATCTTTTATACATTTGTTGATTAATAACGCTCCTCGTTGTCAAAACAAAAATTAAAAAAAAAAGCAAATGAAATGCTTAAAAAAAAAAAAAAAAAGTTTAAATGAACACACACAAAAACCAATTAATAATAATGACAGTTAGTAGGAAAATATCCTTTTAGAAAAAAAAAATCAAGTAAAATATTACTTAGTGCACATTTAAGAAGGTAAAACAAATTCACAGCAAAAAAAGGGTAAAAAAAGATTCATTTAGCGCATGTGTTCAGGGGCTGAAATTTTAAGTATTTTATTAAATTTTAGATCCATCAAGGAGTATGATGTTGACTTTGACCGACAAAGACGGTGTTACCAAGTTTTAATCGATTAAAGGGATGTCATGACTAAATTTTGTAAGCACTGATGTCACCTTAATTTTGACATAATCTAGAGACATACATGGATTGTTTGAGAACGTACTACAAATTACTAGTCAATTTGAGAAATATTATTTTTGTAGTATTATTTTTTAATTTTATTATTTTTAGAAAAAAGTTTGAAATATACAACTTAGAAATTATAAAGATATAATTAGTCTTAAATATAAATAAGTATTATATAAAGGTATTTTGGTCTTTTGGTTAGAAAAAACGTTATAAATCAAATGAAAAAAATGGCAAAACATCATTATCATAATAAAAAAAATGATATACTATCTAATTTACTCACAAATTTGTATAGTTGAATTCTAGTATAATGTTTTCTCGTATTAACGTTTTTTACAACCGTCCCAAACCATCTAAAAATTGCTTCTAAGGATCCACGCCATTTGGGTCGAGACAAAAAGCCCATGAGCTTTTCAATGGATGTTGTACTGTTGTATCGGGCCTCTTTCAGTTGGGTATTCCGTTTCTTATGTCAATCAATCAGCTGTTCACAAAGTTAGTTTTACCATACTTCAAAGTTAAAAACAGTATAAAAGCTTTGATACATATAATAAACAAAGTTACCCCTATATAAACCTTTTATATATTAAAGTATTTACAGTTCCAACAAATGGTTCTAACCACCATACTAAACACCTTAGAAATTTGCTAGTCAAATATCACACATATTTACTTCCAACATGTTTAGAGAGTGATCTAAACTCTGGAGTTCGAACAACAAATAGTATAAATCTCTCATATGATATAACATAAAATAAAAATATACTACAATATAAAGCTCTTACATGTTACATTATCCGGTTCAAAGACTAAAGTTGGAACTCGTTTTCCAAATATCACGATATTCAAATATCACAATCAGTGTACAAAAACAGCAGAAAGTATGAACCTTTCATTGAGTGGATTCCCTAAATCCCTTATCCAATTGCATTCGTGTGTGCATAAGTTTTAGCCTTTTGGATATGCAGAAGAAGCCAAATGATAATATCCACAGAATAGACCCAGAGCTTGTAAACTAAGCACTTTCATCACCAAACATATTTGTACAAGACAAAAAAAATTTTTGATTCTTTTGGGTTCACATGAAAACCTAAATGCCCCTTTGAATAATTCTACTAAAAAAATAATAAAAAAAAACCTGTGCACGTTTATCTTGTAGTACGTATTTAGTAAATTACTGATAACTCCTTGCATAGGATATAACACCTTTGATGGTATATATAAGTTCCTAACCTACCTGAATGAAAATAAAAATTTAAGCTAAAATTATAATACAATTATTTTTAAAAAATTAATTTTTATCTGCATTAAATTATTTATATATAAATACACATATTTCAAATCAACTAAGCTTACAATAGAGTTTAATTTCACTTTTTAAAATTTAAAGTTTCAAATATTATGTATTTACATAACAACTTAATCGAGATCTTAAGTTTGGATATGAGGATATTTAAATTCATATTTAGGGATTCATGGAAAATTATTTCTAGGTGTAGCATTTAAAACGTTTCAGGATAAAAGACTGGCAAAAATAAAAAGAGAAGTTTATTTCTAGCCCCCACGACAAGGTGGCTTTGCTCCTCCTTAAAAGGACACACAGAGCCACTTAATTGGGTGGTGAAATTATTTGGTGTTAAACTCAAATTTATAGGCCGTTTGAAAAAATAGTTGGACCTATAAATTATAATTATGAACAGTGTAAAGCTTTTACATGTTGCAGTAAAAATAAAAAAAGTTGATACTACATAAAACTCTCACGTGTTACATTTTTTAAATCAAAACTGTTGGTTCTAACTGTTCTTTTTAGAGGCTTAATAAAAGTGTTTGTTATTAGTGTAGTTGTTTTCAAAGCATTTTCAACCAAGTTAATTTTTTTTAATTATCGTTTTGGTTAGTTTGATGTTTATGAGAAAAATTAAATCAGACCAAACCAATTTTTTTTGTTTGTTGCCTTCGTTTCGGTCGCTTTATGCTTAAAACTAAAAATATCTTGACGTTTGAGAAGAATTCATATTTTTTCATGTATGATTTCAAAGTTTACAGTTTAACTTTTGCATAACAAACATCTAAGTATTATAAAATTTGTCCTCCATAAAGAACATAGCCGAAATTATTTAATGTTTTATGCAAAAGTTAAATTGTAAACTTTGAAATCATACAAAAATTGCCGAAACCAAGTATAATAATCAATTAAAATCATGTTAGTGAAATATATTAAAAAATTGCCTATTTGCATCTTTGGTAGGTTGTTTGGTCTGTTTTAGAACACCAAATTGACCTCAAAAAATACAAAATGGACCAAAATCAATCAATAATTCATTTAGCTTCTCTTTTTCACAATAGTTATGGTAATAATTTTTTATTTGATTGTTACAACAAGTTTTAAAAATCTGCAATTTCTCTCTTATTCTTTAAATTTTTTTACTTACTTCTTTATTTATTTATTTATTTTAGATCAAGATAATTAAAGTTAGGTTACATTTTTGAGAGCTCACTCTAAAAAGTTATCTTAGTAATATCTTATGAAACTACTATAATCGTCAAAGATTCACACACATATACATATTATGTTTGATTAGAAAATTTATGTGTTGTTTGAAAATCTAGTTCCAATATAAATAGTATAAAACTCTTATATGTTACTATAAATTACTGCAATATAATGCTCTTACATGATGCGGTACTTAAACTTAAAACATCAGTTCGAATGGAAGTTTCAAACAACCCATTAGCGGATCACATCATTTTATGACTAATTCTGTACCAAATTTGCGATTGCCTTTGCCAAACATATAAACTTGCATCTCTTCTCACCTGTTTTTTAGGTTTTTGTCGCCACCAATAGCTTGCCTACGTAAATTGTCGGATAACATCGTCATCTATAAAAAAATGCTTGATGAAGTGAGAAAATAAATTTATGTTAATTAGATGTCGTAAATTGCAAATTTAAAAGGTCAATTTTATTCTAAAAAATGTAGTTCTCTACATATATTTATTATAAATTAAGTTTATTGCCCTTATATACCTAACATATTATAACGAAACTTTAAGTCAGTATTCTTTGTTCCAAGCAATATCAGTGCCAATAATTGAATTTATTATGACAAAAAAAAGGCTAGATTTTTTTCGCTTTAGTGTAGAAAATCAATTTTCCTTAAACAAAAAGAAAAAGAAAAAGAAAAGCCAATTTAGTGGCTGCAGTTGTAACAATTTGTATGGCCTAAAATAAAACATTTATTTATTTTTAATAGTCATTGAAAAAGACTAATTATGCTCATGAAATATATTATTAAATGGGATATTTTTTTTTCTACAATTTTTTAATGGAAATGAGAGTGTGTGATGGCCTGTAAGAACAAATATTTGATTATAATAATGAGCAGGACCCATAATTGGGCAATCTGTTCCAATTGGCATGCGACAAGTGTTGGCCATGACATCTCTCTAAGCCTGTCAACAAACACGGAATTAAAGGATTTCACCAATATAATTGGCACTAATAATAGAATTATTTTCAATTATTCAATTATGGCTTTTAATTACAATGATTTGACTGAGGGAGCATATGAACTTTGGCGACACTAATTTCGTAAAATCATATTTTTCACTTTGCAGATTCTTAAAATTACAGCCAAACACCAAACTTGAGAAATGTGACACAAATTACTTTTGAATACTTGTTTCTTAAAAAAAAAGAAAGAAAAGAAAGAATAGAAAAAATACTCTCAAGATCAAAGTTTCAGTTGGAGAGGGTTGAAGAATCATAATTAAAAAAACCCTTTTTCATCTTTATAGGATTATAATTTTATTATTTACAAAATTATAAACCTCAGTTTAATATATAGTGTAATTTTTAAACGGTGTAATATTGTTTTGTTAATAGCGTAGTAGATTGGGTTGTATAGTTTTATTAGTAAGAAGGTTATAATTTTATAAGAATAAATAATATTGTATTGTTAATTAATAACCCACTAATAATAAAAAAATATAGGTTGGAGAGCCGTACTTGTCAAACTTTTGTTCGGATTTGTGGTAATAATGAGTAGACGGCGGTTAAACGGCCCCAAAGAATATTACCAGAATAATTCCTTTAGTTCTTTTCGTAGACAGTAATGCTGTCTAGAGATGTGAAAATAAAATTAATCGATGATTTATTTTATATTAGAGGTCATTATCACACAAATAAGCTAACGACAAATTTACCATTAAGAGGTTTTCACAGACCAAATCATCAAAGATTTTGCAACCATTACTTTTTTTTAAAAAAAATATTTAACAACCATTATAGGGTATTTAGATAAATTTTTTGATAACCAATCTATTATTAATGATGCGTGAGAATTTCACAAATGTAAAAGTATATCATACATTTATTTTATATGAGTGTAATTGAAAAATAATAATTTTTTAATATGTTAAAAATAACAAAATTAGGTATTAATTATTATAATACTATTAACATTTTATAATGCTTATAGTGATATTAATTTCGCTATTCACCTTTTTCAAGAAAATTTGTTTAAAGTTATGGTTTAATTTAGGCCATTTGGGAAAAAAAAAAAAGGCTCCATCACTAGTTATTTGTATATTTTCTTTCCTAAAACTAGTTATTGTGTATAAAAAACTTGAAGAAAGAATTATAAATTTATATTCACTCAAAAAATAAAATGGTTGATACAAATGGGACACTTATCAAGAAAAAAACTGGCAATAAATTTATTGTTTAACTTTTTTATGGACAAAAAATAAATATCTACGGTTGCTTTGCAAGGATTTGTGTAGAAAATTTTTATAAATATTGAAACCCTTATTCTTATCGCCACAGGGTAATATTTTTCTCTTTAACTATTTTTAAGGTAATTTTGTATTTTATATAATGGAGTATGATGTGTTATTGACAAAAAAAAAAAAAAGGTGTGATGTGGCCGCAATTATATTTTACATTTTCTACCTCAACAATTTATATGGTAATTTTTTTTTGGAGTTCACATGATACAATAATATTTTGTGGTAGTCATAGTGTAAATTTTTCTTTCCTTAACAATCTTTAAAGTAATTTTGTAGTTCCTATGATATTATATGATGTGGCCGCAAATATTATTTTCTTTTTCATTTTCTATCTCGATTCTCTTTAGAAATATTTAGCAATTCTTTGACATGAGATGTGGTTATAAATATTTTCCTTTCCCAGTAATATTTTATGCTAAATTTGTGTTCCTACAATGGTATAGTTGTAAGTATGTTTCCCATTTTTCTACTTTGAGACAATTTTTATCATACGGTAAAATACAGTCATAAAGTATTATTTCCTTTCTTTAATAGTTCCCGAGATATGGTATGATGTGGCCACAAATATATATATGTATATATATATATATATATAT
>CAMOHE010039787.1:0-12041 GCA_946598075.1 Artocarpus hirsutus | reverse complement strand
TTTTTCTGTTTGGTTCTCGGGAAAAAAGGTCCTCTTGTCATGCCAAAGCCAGGTGAAAATTGATGTTATCTTGTTTATAACTACTAGCTAATACTAGACTATACAGTGTACGTATGTTGTTATTTAATTAGATCATTAATATTGGCATATATAAATGAGTAGTTAACTACAAATCAATCTGCAATAATTGTGCTTAAATATGTATAAGTTGTCACGCTCATGCATATGTGGATTTTTCTGTTGGAAGGAAATTAAAGTTGTGGATTATCACGTTGATTTGTACATTTGTCAATCGTAGTCATGTAATGAATAGCTTTCTGCTTAAAGCAAGCGTTTGCATCATAGTATTCATGTAAATTAATCATCCGATAGATGCTGATGGTCATGGAGTAAACATGCACAGCTACAAAAACTATTTTAAAAGACGGGACACGCTCATTTTTAACATCGGTTCTTTGTAAAACCTTGTTAAAATGTACGTAATTTTCGATTAGGTTGGATAAATTTAAGAAATTAACCTGCAAATTGTGCTCAATAAATCCAGTTTTGTTGGCCCAGTTGGACTATTGATAGCAGGATATGACGTACTTTTGGAGCTTAAAGGTGAGACATTGATGCGTGACATGCCCCCACATATGTAAACATAATCGAAATTATTGCGAATTCTTTCTAGTACTAGTCTTTCAGCTATATATAAAAGCTTAAAAGCCTTGCTGTTTTAGAAGACAAACAAAAACGTTATTTAGGTTTGATTGACTCTGTGACCATAACAGGTCGTTCATTCAACTCACATTAAGCCAGTGCTTAAAAGTCAATAAAATTATCTGAGATTCCGAGTCTTGCTCGCTTAGTTACGCACGCAAATAATAATATGAAATTAAAGATGGAGTCAACCATCAAGCAAAGCCCAAATAAATAAAGTGTTTAAAAAGTATGATTTAAATTAATTTTGATTCAAAATATTATAACATATAAAAATTTTATATTATAATATATAAAAACTTTATATTATTTTTTTTTTTGAAAGCTATACGTTAAAATTACCAAACACACTAAAAAAACAAGATCAACTTGCTATGATGCCCAATATGCGCCTAGTTGGTGACTTTTGGAAAGTGATCTCTGTATTTCGAACTTCCAAGTCACTCCGGTGACAACTGACAGGGTGAATGAATAAAATAATAATAAAAAAAACTAGCACTCATGAAGCCAAGCACCAAAGTCCAAAATGGAGCTTCTTAGATTCAATGGGCTTTATTGTTCAGTACTCTTAACCTCATTTATAGTACGGCGCAGCTAATTAATGACAATCTGTATATAACTCAAAGGATGGTCCCCTTCTCCAAAACTTTGGTAACATAAGATGAAGAAAATATTTTCATCTCCATAAAACAACATCAACTTGTTACCAAAGTCTGTCTGTGACTCGTCTTGTAAAATAAAAAAAAAAATGCTGCAATAAAGTAAGAAACGAGTAGATTCCGCTAAGTTGGTAGAGAACATTTTCATCTCATTATGAACAGGCGAAAATTCTTTGCGGATGGCATTGCTGAAGTATAAATCTCCATGTAGACCAGTCTTAGCCACCCCACATATTTTTTTTACTTAATTCTATTTGTGAAATCTGATCAAATATAGCTTTCCCTATGATTTTGAAATTCTATATTGTATAGAATCGCTACTTAATTGTATGGAAAATCTGACTTTCCTAACTTATTTTTTTGATTCCGTCCCTCCAGACGACGACAACGACACATTGCCGTTAGCTATCATGTCTCCAAGTAGAAAACTTCAAAAATAACAATAGTAATACTGTTTGTATTACATTGTTTGTTTTTATATTGTGACACCAGAAATTCATGTGCTTAACGATCTTTCTTTGTCCTTACATTGTGACCTCTCTTGAAGAAGGAATTGCCACTGGCTCTACTCTCAACAAAAGGCCTACGATATAGCCACACTCTCTCTCTCTTTCTCTCTCCTCCATAATTCTTTTTAGTTGTAATATAATAATATCAACGTTGTGGCTCGTGTTAATGCCGAAGTTCTGGGCGTGTAATTTGTAGTTGGTAGTTCAAACCTTGTTTCCAGAACTTCGAAATTGCGGTTCATTTGTTACCAAAATTAGGAACTTGCTATTGGGTGGTCAAGAACAAGAGTATATAATATTTCCTGATTTTGGGGCGCTTGGTTGGGACCCATAGAAACGTTTAATGCATGGCAATGCACGTTATATAACAATTCATAATATTGAATTTGAAACATATTATACCACACTAAGGCAACGATTATTCACAGAGGTAGTTGTTATAGTTAAGCACTAAAAATATGCATTTGCGTTTATTTATATTCTTATTTATTAGTATTATTATTATTTTGCTAATTAAAAAAAGGGATCAACATTTAATAGCATCTTCACGCTTGCGCTTAGCACGTCAAGAGAAATCCGTTGATTCAGACCACTAGTGAAACAGTAAGGAAAATTGATCCATGCTTTTATTTACGAGTATTCAGAGAGCTCAAGTTACAGTGGTTTAGGCGCTTTTTTATAAACCTATTGAGAAGCATAGTGTAGCTTGATTGTGACGAGAAGAATTGATCCCGAGATAATAGAAGAGAGTACAAGATCCTTTAATAAGAAAACGGAGGGTACAAGTCATCATTTATTAGCTATATACGAGACAGAAGTTTTAAATAAAAGTAAAGGGATCTATATGTAATCTAACAGTGGTTGTATATTATATTTTGGTTAATGTTAGTTGATAATACTTCCTAAGTTGAAAAGTTTTGATAAAACTTGGAGAAAACAGATTGATTCTATCCATTGGGTAATTTAGTCCCATTCTGAAAGATACACTGAAAGATACACCACTGGAAAAGCCAGCTAAATATGGGTCCATAGGCAGGGAAGGGTCCCAGAGTCAAAATTTCAGAACCTTTAATATATTTGTTGTTTTTTAAGTTCAGAATTCAATCGGTTATTATTCCACCAAAGCCAGTCAAAGCAGAGTCACATCTTTCCTAGCTAGTTCCAAAGTACATTGCTCAAGCGTTTTCACAAAAATATTTTTCTCCTTTGTTGAAATTTCTATTTTTATTTTTTATTTTTCATTTTTTGAATATCGACACCTTAAAAGCTATTAACTTCATTTGGCTTTCCGATAAACGTAGACTAGTACTAGGTTTTTTAACTAATTGTACATGCATAAGTTTTATAAATTATTGCTTACATATCAACAAAAAAAAAAAAAAACACTCAATTGGTACTCAACAGTTCTAAATCTTTGGAAATTAATTTATCAAATTCCATTAAATTCACACTGTCTTTAATAGAATTCTATGGTAGGTATGAAAAAATAACTTACCGACTTGTAAAAGCTATATTTAAAACAATTAAATCCGTATCAAATTATGTCATATGTAAAACTGTTGAGAATTGTGCAATTATTGATCTCACTCTATCATTTCACTTGTATTAATGTGGAATAGCATCACCCATGTGCGTGAGAGTTGGTGCAATTTCATCACTCATTATCTCTACACGGCACCACACGAACATACAAAGCAAAACACTTTTTCTACAATACAAATAGGGCCTCTCTCCTCACCAAAAGTCTTCAGCATCATTCAACCAAAACTTCCTTCGATCTTTAAAAAAATGGAGCACTTGTCATATTCTCTATCTCACAAACTACCACCAATATTACTAGTTCTTCTCTTAATTACCAATAACCTCACAATAATCTCCTCAGCCAGACCAATAGGACGAGAACTACAAGACACAACAAACACCCAATTCATCAAAACCTCATGTGGGGCCACCTCTTATCCTGACCTCTGCTTCACCACACTCTCATGCCACGCCTCCGAAATCCGACGCAGCAATAAGCTCCTCGCCACCGTAGCCCTCTCAGAGACTCTCAAAACGGTGCGTTCCGCTTCAAGGGCCATGTCAGAGCTATCGAAAGACCGGCAGGGACACTTGACGGCAAGAGAAGCCGAGGCGCTGAGCGACTGCGTGGAGGAGCTGAAAGACTCAGTGGAGGAGGTCCACAGGTCTATACAGGAAATGGGCGCTGATCATAAGAAGAATAATGGGTCGAATTTCGGGCTCCGAATGAGTGATATTGAGACGTGGGTGAGTGCGGCTCTGACTAACGAGGACACTTGTGTTGATGGGTTTTTGGAGAATTCCATGAATGGGAAGAGAAATGGGAATGAGAATGGAAATAACACTAGTGTGATTAAGAGCACTGTGAGAGGACACGTTCTCAATGTGGCTCATATGACAAGCAATGCCTTGGCTCTTGTTAACCACTATGCTCTTCTTCATTCTTAAGTGCGGTTTTGGGCTTGATCATCTTAATTATACATATGGTGCATATATAATATGTATATGTTTAGTTTCATAAGTTTTGGATTTTTTTTTATTTCTTAATGTTTGTTTTTCTAACTTTGTGTGTACGTTGATTAAAATAGTTTGTCATTTAGTAGCTTGTATTTGATGGGAGTGTGCTAGTGATATTTTGGTATTTTTAACTATGTTCAAAATGTATGATCTTGTTCCTAGTTTGATGAATGAAGATGGAATTTCAAATGGATAGGAAATGTGCACATCTAAATTTCATTTCATGTTAAATATTAATAGTGTGTTTGATACACTGATTCAAACACATTAGTATTAACTATTTATAATATAATAGTCTCAACAACTGTAGTATAGAGTAAAAAATAGTTACAATGTAAGCTTTTAGTATGTTATAGTATTTGAACTCTTTTTTTTCACTTCAAACCAGCTTGCGAAATACACTATTAGTTCAGTCCGACAGATAGGAATTCTGAAAGCCAAAGTTTTGGAGGAACCAGAGCAAGTAAGAATGTTGGATCTAGATGGTGAAGCAAGTCCTGATCTACTTGTTATGCACAGAAGAACATAAGTATTTAAGTATTTTCTTGTGTTTGTGAGAAGTCTTTCACTAATTAAATGAATTTGACATGTCTTAGAATCTGTTAAACAAGGTCGCTTTTTGCAGAGTACTTTACCAGTCACCTTTAGTCTGCAATATACGGACTGGTTGTTGCTGTCCCGCAGCTTTGTGGTCTCTTTTTGCTGTTCTCATGTGACAACTATGGCCCACTTAACTTGTTATATTGCAAAGCATTTTTTAAGCTAATTTAATTGTCACCCAACAAACCCAAATGGATAACTGATTCTCAGATTCCTGAGACTGGACTGTTTTATATTATGTAATATTTTTTTATTATATATATGTTTTTATTTTTTATCCTTATCCACTTCACGGCATTTGATCACCCCGCTTGCACCAAACATTGGATAAATAAAACTACGAATCAAACGGCGCATGCATATATGATCAGACTATATATATATGAAACAAGAAATCGACCAATTATATGGGATACAGTTTTATTTTATTTTTTTAAGAAAAGTTAGGAGCTTCAATCAATTGCCCCATGGAAAAACTGAGTTTTTCACATTGTTCTCCCTCATCTGCCAAGTTATTCAGTTGATTGATTAATTAAGGCGCATGTTGTGCGCTGCTAAAAAAAAGTTAAGTACAAATTCAATGCTAATTAATAAAGTTTCGCTTCAGATTTATTGGGAGCTTAGGACGCTATTAGTGACTTGTTGGGAAGTCCTCAAAAGAAGGTTAAAAATAGTCAATTAGTCATGATATATATATATGTATAGATGATGAAATATTAGGGTATTAACTTTACAAATTTTTGTAATTTTTCTTTCCTAATTATGGGTATGAGATTGTGTTATTAATAGATATAATTGTATAGTTGTATAGCTTGATTGTAGGATATTAAGTCATGAATGTCTTCTGTATATACTCTGTACATGAACGAATAAAAATTATGAATGAAAAAATTCGATTCATCATCTCATATTCAAAGATGGCATCAGAGCCTACCATTTGATTCAAATCAAACAAAAAAAAAAAAAAATCAAATCCCAGAAATTAAACCAACCCAAAATTTCAATCAAACCCAGAATTCTAGATCGTCGAAGTGATTTCTTCCCAAATTGTGCAACACCGTTGAAATCAAAGACTGCCGCGCCTCACGAGTTTGCCCCCACACGAAGTGCTGTTGTCAAGATCCTCCGCCAGTCGCACCTCCGCCTGTTGTGCCCAAACTGCCGCCGTACCCAGGCCGCTGTTCAATTGCGCCATCGAATCGAAGACTCGTTCTATTTGCCGTTTCCACCGCCGTAGCATCTAGTCGCACCGCTCTACTTGCCGAACCTGAGCATCCAGTCGTGCCTCTCTCATTTCAATCAAGCGAAAAAGTTTCGTATTTCCTTTTTTTCTTTTTTCAAGTTGTTTCACACTCAATTATATATATATATACACACGCACACGTTTCATCAAACTTTTCTTTATGTAAATATATATATAAAAAAAGGACCAAAAAAAAAAGAAAAAAAAAAGTAAAAAAAAGAGGGGGAAAAAAAAAAAAGCAAAAAAAAAAAGGAGAAGTAAAAAAAAGGCAAAGTAAAAAAAAGTGTAAAAAAATAAAAGAAAATTAAAAAAAGGGAGGATGAGTGAAAAAATATTGAATCGTCTATGACAAAATCAGCTACAGTTATTGTTCAATCAGAGAACATTTATAATGCAGGAATCATTCTCACTGAATCCAATCATAATGATTGGTCACAACTAATGGAGATGCATATCTCTGAATGGGAAAAGCTTTCCAACATTCGCGACAAGAAAAAACCACCAACAGAGTCAGAAGATGGATATGAAAAATGTTATGGCAAAAACAGAAGGTAAAGAGATGGTTGTTAATGTCAATGAACCCAGAAATTATGAAGTGTTATTTATGCTTATCCACTGCCCAAGAAACCTAGAATGCTTTGTCAAAGGCCTTCTATGATGGAAGTGATGAGTTGCAGGTATTCACTTTAAATCACGCCTTCATTGCCAAACAAAATGGTAAGTCTCTCTCTAAATACTATGGAGAGTTGACTGAAATTTTTCGCAAATTAGATCATCGTGATAAGGTGGTCATAAAAGATCCAGATGACATTACAGCATATCGAAAATCCATTGTACAACTACGAGTGCACATATTTCTTACTGGATTGGATGGTGCCTTTGAACAAATTCATGGAGAAATTCTAATCAAAGAAAAAATTCATGATACATAATGCTATGCGCAAATTCGACGAGAGGTAGTATGTTATGCAACTTTAAAATGGGAATATGACAATTCTGCCAACTCAGCCATGGTGGCTCGACAACAATCAACTCAAAATTGGTAGGATCAATCCAAGACCAATCTTCCTAAGACCATTGTAGGAGTGAATAAGTCAACTCTCAAATACACTCACTGCAATAAGACTGATCATACCAAAAGTCGTTGTTTTGAACTTGTGGGATATCTGGAATGGTGGGATCATAATCATGATCAACGAAAGAAGGATTTGAAAAGGACCTCAACTGTGGCCATTGTCAAAATAAAGATAGAGGATGATGCTGTTGAAAAAGCCTTAGCGTTGACAACTACTACAGATGATGATGGTAAGTTTTTAAATGTTTCTACACCTGTTATGAATAATACATGGATAATTGATTCTGGTGCTACAGATCATATGACTTTTGATTCTAGACAGATCTCATCCCTTAGACCATCCTCGCAAAAAATTGTTTCTACAGTCAATGGTAACACAACCCCAGTTATTGGGAAGGATCCTTAACCCGTATTGATACTTTGAATTTGAATTCCATTTTAGTTGTTCCATCTTTAGATTACAATCTTTTCTCCGTTTCTCAAATCACTGTAGCCTTTTCTTGTATTGTGATTTTTTTGGCCTAATTTTTGTGTATTTAAGGACATCCAAACAAGACAAACGATTGGTTGTGGTATTAAGCAAGGAAAGCTATATTACTTAGACTTGCAGTCGAAAGATTCCAACAAGCTACAACAAGCCTTGATGACAGATGGGTCTAAGGGAGAGAAGAAAAAAACTAAAATTTGGTTGTGCCACCGACGCCTGGGCCCTGCTTCCTTTGGTTATTTGAAAAAATTATCTCCTAGTTTGTTTGCAAAGTGTGATGTTTCTAGTTTCCATTGTAATGCTTGTGAATTAGTAAAAAGCCATCATACGTCGTTTTTGTCAATTTTGAATAAGTCCACTTCTATTTATGATTATACATTCTGATGTTTGGGGTCCGTCTAAAGTCCTAACTATAGGTGGATCACTTTGGTTTATTACTTTTATTGATGATTGTACCAAAATGACCTGGTTATGCCTAATGAAGTCTAAAGATGAAGTGAACTTGTTATACCAAAAATTTCATAAAATGATTGGAACCCAGTACAACGCTAAGGTTCTGGTGCTGTACAATGATAATGGTGGAGAATATCAAAGTTCTAATCTTCAGCGTATTTGGAAGCATATGGAGTCATTCATCAAACTATTTGTTCCAATACACCCCAATAAAATGAAGTCATTGAATGGAAAAATTGACACTTGTTGGAGGTTGTTCAAGCTTCCTTGATAGCAGCACGTATGCTGATATCCTATTGGGGAGAAATAATTAGCTACACCGTATACTTAATCAATGGGGTACCTTTTAGCTCAATTGGCTTCCAGACACTTCTCCAAGCTTTAACTGATGTTATAATTGCCCCAACCAACCCAAATCTGCCTCCCTGAGTTTTTGGTTGTGTGGCATTTGTACATCTCTACAAGCACTAGTGCAACAAACTAACTCCCCGAGCATTACAAAGTGTGTTTGTGGGCTATGCATTACACCAAAAAGGATATCGTAGTTATCATCCTCCAACCCATCGAATGTTTATTACCATGGATGTGGTGTTTTCTGAAGACCGATGTATTTTTCCTCTAAGTCTGAACTTTAGGGGGAGTACCGTCAAGAAATTAAGACTCTTGATTATGATTATCAGGTATCTGAGGAAGGTAAATCTAAACAAATTGAACCAATGACTTATTAGACATGTATGCTCTAAGAAGTAAAATGTTATAATATGTTTTTAGAGACATTTTATCAATAAAGAATTTATTTATTATTCATATACCAAATGTTGTCCTCTTTATGTTTATATTTGTTGAATGTATGATAAGCAAACAAAAGTCTAAGACTATCGGTCTAAACCTTTAAGAATCAGGCATATGATGGACAGATTATACGAAAGACATGATTTTAAAGGTGATGGCCTAAATTATAAGATCCACAATCGAATGAATAAAGTTGGGCGCTTTGTTCATGCTAAGATTGTTATGTTGTCTACATCTCTAATGGGAGATGGCTTGTCTTAGCCATTAGAGTTGGACTCCACGAGTAGAAACATTAGTGCCTTATCATAGGTGATAATGTATTAAATCGGGACATAAAGTGGAATTGATTTGGATTAATAATTCCATTTGTGCAAATCAATTCATTTTAGACAATCATATGTGTTGTATCTTAATCCTGAAATAACTAATGGATCTGTTATTTTAGTTATATCTTTTGATGTATCAAAGAGTGACATTCTGACTTTATGATGGTACACATACCGGTACGTTAGAGATATGACTCTTGACAGTGTAGACTTGGATATAGAATCCATAACTCCATTGGTGGAGTCAATGATATTATCTTATATACGTTATCTTGAAATTAGAAAACTAAAGAGCTCAACCATTTGGATACATTGGTGTAATCAATTGGTATACTATCCTTAGATGGTAAGTTTTCTAATGGTAAGATAATGGAATGTAGGATAAAAAATAATCAAAAAGGTAAGATGAAATTTATCCTCAAGCCGATTGTGAATATCCTATGAGGATACAAGCATTATGATATATTATGGACACTTAGCTAATTTGGAGCTTCGTAATTTGATATAGTTCAAGAGTGTAGCTTTAAGCTTTCAGTGGAGTAGTGTTAGAGTTGATAATTATGAAATATGTATC
Organism: Artocarpus hirsutus; assembly: GCA_946598075.1. Classification (NCBI taxonomy): domain Eukaryota; kingdom Viridiplantae; phylum Streptophyta; class Magnoliopsida; order Rosales; family Moraceae; genus Artocarpus; species Artocarpus hirsutus. Next base: position 2,083 of record CAMOHE010039787.1, on the reverse strand, counting down.
TGAGATATTTATTTTATAATTATCGAAAGCTTGAACTATCAAGTCTCCTTTGCTAGCTCAGAATAAATCCTGAACGATACGGCGTGCTTTTTCAATAAATTGGTAACTTATGTTAAATTATTAGATTGGCTGAAATTTGATAGGATCAGATAATTCATGTCTGCTTATCGGTTGAATTAATTTTGTAAATTAATTCAAGATAAACTTATTGAATTATCGAGAATATTTATTTTCTTTGAGATTATCTAGATATGACTATTTTAATTGGATAATTTTTCTATTGGGTTATTTGAATTAAAACTGAGGCTCTATCCAAAGAATCTGGGGTGGGAAATGAAACATTCTCAGGGATCATATTATCGTAAGTTCGGTAGGCCAATTAATTAGTTTGGCCTGCCGATGGAGCAAGTTTGGTAGGCCGATCAGTTAGTTCGACCTACTAATATAAGATATTTTGAACAAACATTTTTGACACGATTTCATCAAAAGTTGATCCAGATTCAAAATTTTGAGGCCTTATCTAATCATTACCAACCTAGGGATGACCTCTATAAATAAGGAGTAAGTTTTCTGAGTTAGAGAGATCAATTGAGAAGTTAAGAGAGAGTACTCCTATGTTAGATACTCTGAAAGTCCCTGAGAGCTTTTGTTCACATTGGCGAACCTTTGCTCTGAGTCTTTTTAATTGGTTGGAAGGAGAGTCACTGGTGGAAGACTATTGTGCCCATATACATTTCGATCGTGGATAGAGAATAGCAAAGAAGACCAATTAGTTGAGGCTCTTCTAGAAGGCCCTTTTTTTCACTGATTGTAGGCGCTCTTCAGCATAAACGTTTAGTAAGATCTATGATTAATTTATGTATATAACATGTCAAACTTGTGTTTTGGAAAAAACTCTAACTCAAATTTTTAAAATTTCTACTCCATACTCATTTTCCAACATGAATAAGGAAGTAGGTGAATTGGATTTAAGTGGTATAACTTTGGAACCAAGTGGTGATGAGCAGATAGAAGCTGAGAAAATAATAGAAGAAGAGGAAGATAGTATAACTTAACCTCCACCACCAACCGAACGATTCGAGTCTGAAGATGCCTCCATTGATATACCAAACCAATCGTCGTTTGTTGGAATGTTAGGTTGACAGTCAACCTGTTGATACACCAATGGAAGAAGGTCTAAAATTGTGCGCTGAACCCAATCAAGTATCAGTTGATAAAGAAAGATACCAGAAACTTGTGAGGAGATTGATTTACTTAGCTTATACAAGACCAAATCTCGCTTATGCATTAAGTATGGTGAGTCAATACATGCATAATCTTGGAGAACAACATATTAATGCAGTCATGTGTATCCTGAGGTATTTGAAGAGTGCTCTTGGAAAAGGAATTTTGTTCACTAAAAACTCCGATTACCAAAGCATATATGCATATACTGATGCTGACTGGGCTAGTTCTATGGATGACAGGCGATCTACTTTAGGTTACTTTACCTTTGTGGGAGGTAATCTTGTGACATGGAGAAATAAGAAACAGAATGTTGTTGCTTGCTCAAGTGCAGAAACAGAATTTAGAGGTATGGCACTTGGACTTTGTGAAGCGTTATGGCTAACACTTGTTTTTGCAGGATTTGGGGTACCTATCTAGGCAACCGATCCGACTTTTTTGTGATAATAAAGCAGTATGTGACATTGCTCATAATCCAGTAAAACATGATCATACAAAGCATGTCAAAGTGGAAAGATTCTTTATCAAGGAAAAATTGGATGAAAAACTTGTGGAATTGCCTAAGATTCGATCGGAAGATCAGTTGGCCGACATCCTCACGAAGGCAGTCTCAAAACAAGCGTTCTCAAAGTTTTTAGGCAAGTTGGGCATCTGCAACATCTATGCACCAACTTGAGGGAGAGCGTTGAAATATTAGGGTATTAACTATACAAATCTTTTTAATTATCCTTTCCTAATTTGGGGTGATTATAATTGCTTGATTATAGGAGATTGTGTTATTGATAGATATGATTGTATAGCTGTATGGCTTGATTGTAGGATATTAAGTCATGAATGTCCTCTATATATATACTCTGTA
>CAMOHE010039784.1:0-18986 GCA_946598075.1 Artocarpus hirsutus | reverse complement strand
GCATAGAATGAATTATAGATATTTAGTTTAGAATTATTGAATTCTGAATTAATTATTTCACACTTGAATTATTAATGTGATACAGAAAAATGTTCTCTGTGACACATAATGTAATGTGATAAATGTTGTCACATTTAATTGAGCATTAGTTAATTAATTAATTGATTAATTCTTAAATAAATGTGATTTATTTTTGAATTAAGATATATATATATATATATATATATATAGTTTTGAACCAAATCTTTTTATATATATATATATAAGATTTTATAATATTTTAATCTATATATATATATAAGATTTATTAATATATATATATATTTATTTATTAACGAATTCATTTTACGAATTCAAAACAAACGTTTTACGTTTTTATTAATATATATGTATTATATATGTTACTTTATTTATATATTTTACTTTACGTTTTACGTTTTGAACCAAAAGTTACGTTTTTATTAATATATATATGTACTCAACGTTTTGCTCTGTTCTTTATAAGTAAAATGAGTGTCTAAGAGAAGGAAAGTAAGAGGAGGAGACATGGAGAAGAGAGGAAGAAAGAGATGTGAAGGAAGTGGAAAAATTATGAGTATTTCTCTTAGTTGGTTCAAGAAATAACCATGGGCAGCATGTGGTTTCTAATGAGAGAAGTCTCATAGTTGTCTGAGCATTTGAGTTTCAAGACTCATCCTCACATGCTTGTCTGAGTAAATGTTAGAGGAGACTTGTTGGTCATTATGAAATTGTTATTTTTTTTTCAATCTGATTTGAAGTTAAATAAATACCAAAATTTATTTAAAAAACAATTTAATAAATGGTAAAAATTAATTTAGTATTAATTTGTAATTAGACACTAATTCACCAAATTTGTATACTAAACATGTTTAATTCAATTTGGACATTACAGACCTGAGAACAAAGAAATGAGAAAAGAAATATACCTTATATATTTGAAGAATCTTGAAAATCTAGATCATATATCAGTAATGCAGTATATTAGACAAAGCTATAAACCAAAAAATAATGCTCATTCATAGGGGGTAGAAAATTAATCAATTTTCGTTGAATCCCCATTAGATTTCCTCCGTCCAAATCTTCATCAATGGGGTAGGAAATTATAGAACAACATTAAATCTAAAAAATGGGAAACAGTTAAACCTAGATAGCAATACCAACATTAATTTATTTTTTAAAATTAAAATACTAAAAGTTATGTCATATGACAAAATTTCGTTTCGATTATTTCATCGCTTTTTTTTCCCTGAAGTTCCCAAACTCTACAAAAACCTTGGTGAACGAAAAGCTATCCTAGGAGCATTAAAAAAAATTAATCCAGTTTTTTTCTTTTTAAAGTAAGTAGGTTTGCGGGGCGGGCCCTCCAACCTGCTGGATTTTGACCAGCACCACACTGCAAAAATAGCAGGGCAGGTTGGTGCAAGGCGGGTTGGAAAATGGGGCAGGTCAGTACAAAACCCAGCCCGTCCCACCCCATTGACATCCCTAAGGCTGAGATAGATGCATGGAGAGATGCTAAACAAATGGAGATTATGGACTGGTGAGAAAATCCAACACTACTGTAAACTCCTCTTTTCTTTTCTTTTTTTTCTTGGAAGAAATTTATTTAGCAATCTCTTGGCAGGTTAAAAAGAAAAGAAGCAGATATATGTAAATGGGAACTCAAGCACACCAACAAGGCTATAGAGGAGGTGATGAAATTTGAGGTATGAGGCTGTTCTGATCTAGGCTTCGTTTATACGACAAGATTAAAAGAAGGGTGGCAACTAATCTTTATTTATGTAATAAACCCTTATAATAAGACAAAATTAGAAAATAATAGGAAAAGAGGAGAGTAGTTAGCGAGAAGTAAAATATTTGTTGCTTCTTACCAAGATTCTGTTGTTACTTGTTAAGATCATGGACCTTATTGATGGAGCAATGAAGCAAAAGCAGTAGAACTCATTGCTTGTTTCTCAAAATGGTAATAGTTGCACTTCTTTTTATGCTTTTTTGCTTGGTGAACAATAATACAATGTGGCACTCTATTTTTTCTACTCATTTTCATGTCCACTTTGATAGAGCAAACTTGTGAAGAAACGTGGTAGAGCATTAGATAAGTTAGAAAAGAAAATAAGCACAACCAAGGCAAAGGCACACAAGAAGACCGCAAAAGCAAGATGGGAAACCATTGAGAAAATAACATCAATTTCAAAAGTTTCGTCCAAGACACTTGCAATGAAGAATTTGTCATGGTTTAAACTAACATTGTTATTAATGGAGTGCTCGATATCTTGAGATAGGTTTGCCTTTATTTGGATTTATTATTGTTGTTTTGGATTCTTATGTGAGCTTGTTTTTGGTTTGTTTGTTTTGTTCTCTGATTCAGCTACTAGTTCTGCCTCAAATATTATTACCAACATCAATTCAATTCCTATGGTAAATGGTAACAACTTCAAATCATGCCAAGAGAACCTCCTTATAGTTCTCAGAGTCATGGATCTTGACCTTGCGTTAAGGGTTCCTTCTGCTGCACCTCTTACAGATAAGAGTTCCTCTGATAAAAAGAGGGACATGAAAAGGTGAGAGAAGTCAAATCGTATGTGTATGATGATCATGAAGAAGGCCATTCCAGAAGCATTCAGGGGCACTATATCGGAAACGACAAAGACAGCCAAAGAGTTCCTTGAGGACATTGAGAAGAGATTTGCCAAAAAAGAAAAGGCTAAAACAAGTACATTTTTGGCAAGCCTCATCTCAATGAGATATAGAGGTAAAGGGAACATCAGGAGTACATCATGGAAATGCCTCATCTTGCTTTAAAATTGAGAGCACTTAAGGTTGACCTTTTTTGAGGACTTGCTAGTGCATTTGACTCCTATATCTGTTCCTGCACAATTTAGTTAGTTTAAGGTGAGCTATAACTGCCAAAAGGAGACTTGGTCTCTTAATGAGCTCATTTTACATTGTTTGCAAGAAGAGGAAATGCTGAAGCAAGAAAAGACAGAGAGTGCTCACTTGGCCAATACTTCCAAGGACAAAGGGAAGAAAAGAAAGAAGGATGAGGAAGCTTATCACGCCTCGGGGTACGGGAGGTGACATGGCTGATTAATTGAGTTAATTAAACATAAATTTAATTAAAATATGAATTTTAGAATAGGAATTATTTATAAAAATATGATAATTTTAAAACCATTTTATAGGCAAGCAGTTATAATATTTAAACAAATAAGAATAATAAAGTAAACAATAAGGAAAAGATGACAAAAACTATAGAGAAACGAGAATGGGTCCCACTGACCCACATCTTATGCACATACACAGTACTGACAATATATATTACAATCATAGTCTAAATAAAGAGGAAGAGTTAGAAAATTACATGCCTTGATTTATATAATTTAAATAACCTACTTAGTCCCTCTACCGCCCGTGAGTTCTGTCCATGGACTCCTCTTCAAACCTAAGCTGAAATCCACCTAAGGGAAAGGTTTTAAAACAAATAAAACGTGAGCGAAAGGCTCAGTATGACTATTTATTTAAAACATTTAATTTTAAAAGAAATTTCATTAATCAAGCAAATATTTAGAAAATGAACTTGAATGAGTAAATAAATAATTAATTAATTAATTAAATGCATAAATAAAAATCCAATAAAGACTTATTTTACCAAAACAATTTTATAGGTCGACCAGAAAGAATAACATTTTCTTTTCCTAGGCAAACCATATGTAAATAACCACCATAGTGGCCCAGCTGGGTTTCGGGACCTACCCCTAAGGTCGTGCACTACACGACCCAATCTTTGATATGCAATCATGCCCTTAAATATAATTATATATATCTTTCTATAATTATAAAAATCTCTTTTTACCAAATATAACCATTTACATTTATAATGAGGTTTATTATGAAAATCACCTCAATTCTAACATTTGTGAAATCAGTAAATAAAAATATATTTTCAACCATTCATTCAATAAAAATATATTTTCAACCAATCATTTGAAAACTTTTTGTTAAAAATTCTTTTGAGGCCAAAACATTTAAAACTAGCTACCAAGGAAGGAGTAGAAGCTCTACCTTGATACTCATGTCAGTGTCCCACATCGAAATCCCAGTCCGCTATACGTTAGCTCCGTGAATCCACGTACAACCTTAAATGTATAATAACTTAGTTTATCACTATTTAACTTGAGATATCCTATGTTACTAAATCATCTCATGGTGTCCTAGTGTGCCATTTAGGTTTATGAAATCATTTTACAAAGTCAGAATTTCAATCAGATTTCAAAACAATAAAAATGGGTGAAAAATCACAAAATTTCACCATGTTCGGTCGGCCTACCGATCCCCTAGTTTGGCCAGCCAAACTATGCAATTTGGCTTGCCGGAGGTCCAGGTTCAGTCGGCCAAACTTTCCCAGGTTCAGCCTACCGGTCGTATGAATCCGGCTTGCCAAACTCATGAATCTGGCCTGTCGAACATGAACTTCAGCTTATCGATCTGGAAAAATTTTAGAATTTTCCAAGCATGGGTTTCGGCCTCCCCGAGTCCAAATATTCAATTTCAACCTATTTCTCAATTCTCAGGCATGGGTAATAATCATAATTGATAGAAAAACATAGTAGATTACTTTTTAATGCTTTAAAACAAGTTTTCAAAAAAAATTTTAGAAAAATCTAAAAATAGAAAAAAATAGAGAAAAATAAAAAATCTTAATCTAAATCTGTTTTTGATCAAACAAAGGTTGTATTCTAGTTATTCTAAGTTCATCTACCCTAGATTGATGGTTTTCTAAGCTTAGAAAAGCTTAAATTTTAAAATACCAAGAAATTTGAAAAATTAAAAAAGTTTTGAAATTTAGAAACTAACCTCGAATGAAGGCTTTAAATCGAGCTTGTAGTTGCTAAACCGCGTTCTCAAGCCTTCAATCCACTAACCCGAAGCTTGGGATCGATTTTCGTTTCAAAATTTTAAGAGAAAAATGAGAGAGAGAGTGTGAAACCAAGAGAAAGAAAGAGAGAGTGAGGGTGACGAGAATGAGAGAAAGAGAGAGGGAGAATGAGGTTTTTATAAAGAAAAGAAAGACAGTTTTCAATACTACGTCCCGCACATGGTTTTCCAAAGTGGGACGTGTTGGTCATTTGATAAGTTGTTTTATTTTCAGTATTTAAAGTTGAAATTAAAAATAATTAAGAGTGATTAAAAATTTCAATACCACGTCCCGCACGTGGTTTTCCAAAGTGGGACATGTTGGTCATTTGATAAGTTGTTTTGTTTTCAGTATTTAAAGTAGAAATTAAAAATAATTAAGAGTGATTAAAAATTTCAATACCACGTCCCGCACGTGATTTTCCAAAGTGGGACGTGTTGGTCATTTGATAAGTTGTTTTGTTTTCAGTATTTAAAGTAGAAATTAAAAATAATTAAGAGTGATTAAAAATCATTAAAATAACCAAAAATATCATAAATTTAGAAATTCCACGAAATAATCAAATTAAGTTTAAAATATTCATTATGGCACACTAATCCACCATTTTATATTCTAACTATACTTAATTAATTCCGGGGCATTATAACTCTTCACCCCTAAAACAAATCTCGTCCTCAAAATTTACAAATTGATTCAAAAACAAAACAAATGCGGATACATCTCCCGCATACTCTACTCTAGTTCCCAAGTGGCTTCATCAACTCCGTGATGTTGCCACACAACCTTTACTAACGGGATCTCACTACGGTACAAGCTAATCACTTTACGATAGATGATTTGGATAAGCACTTCTTCATACATCGTGTCTTGCTGAATCCGTACGTCTTAGTATGAAACGATCTTATCCTACTCAGGTGGACACTTTCAAAGCATTCACATGTGGAATACGTCGTGAACATACAAAAGTTTTGGAGGAAGGTTGAGTCGATAAGCAACCACACCAACACGTTGGGTAATCTCAAACGGTCCAATATATTGTGGTGCAAGTTTTCCACTTACTCTGAATCAGAAAATGCCCTTGCGAAGAGATACCTTCAAGAATACAAAGTCTCCTACCTCAAATTCCAAGGGTCGACGTCTCCTATCCTAGTAACTCTTCTGTCGACTCTGAGCTACTTTCAATCTATCTCAAATCACGACGATCTTCTCATTGCTATTGCAAATCTCATCTGGCCCAAGAATAACTTTATCTTCCGGTTCAGCCCAACACACCAGTGACCGACACGATCGTCCATATAATGCTTCAAACGGTGCCATACCAATACTTGATTGATAGCTATTGTTGTACACACATTCCGTCAAATGCAAATATTTTTTCCAGTTCCCGCCGAAGTCTAACACACAAGCACGTAGCATGTCTTCGAGAATCTGAATAACCCGCTCAGATTGCCCGTTAGTCTAAGGATGAAACGCTATGCTAAAATTCAAATCTATACCCAAAGCCTCCTGAAAGCTTCTCCAATACTTGGCATTAAATCTGTGTCTCTATCTGATGTGATAGACAGAGGAACTTCGTACAATCTTACTATGTTCTGTAGGTATAACTCCTCGAGAATCCTCCTCGAACATGTCGACCTGAACGGAATGAAATGAGCTGACTTCATTAACCTGTCGACCACGACCCAAATTGCATCGTGCCGCTACTCCGTCCTTGGCAATCCAGTAAGAAAATTCATCGTCACGTGTTCCTATTTCCACCTTGGAATAGGAAGCGGTTGAAGCTGACCTATTGGCTTCTAATGCTCGGCTTTCACATGAAGAAAATCTGCACACTTGGCCATGTATTCCCGGATATCCTTCTTCATACCTCTCCACCAATATTGCCTCTTAAGATCACAGTACATTTTTGTGCTTCCCGGATGAATGGCGAACTGAGACTTGTGGGCTTCGTCTATAACAGCCTTTGTTTCTTTCGTGATTGTTGGAACTGCTAGACACTCCCTGAAGTACAACGATCCATCTGCTTGTATCCTTCATTCTTCAAACTGCTCTTTGTTCTGAATCCGCGTCCAGATTCCCTAAAGGTGCTGGTCTCGCCACTAATTCTGCTTCGCCATCTGAATAAGAGCTGGGGTCATCTGCATATGGTACATCGAAACGCGATCGTAGTCTTCATGATACTATAACCCGAACTCACTCACTATTGCATCCCTCTTCCAGTCCTCAAGAGCCAAACAAGCGAGAATTCCTGAAGACTTCCGACTGAGTGCATCTATGACATTAGCTTTTCCAGGATGGTACTGCAACGCAAAATCACAATCCTCCGTGTATTCCATCCATCTTTGTTGCCTCAAGTTCAAATCCCTCTGAGTAAACAAATATTTCAAACTCTTGTAGTTGGAGAAAACCTAAAATGTCGCCCTATACAGATAACATCTCTAGATCTTCAGCGCGTGAATCACTACTGCGAGCTCTAAGTCATGAGTGGGATAGTTTCGCTCATGGGGTCATAGCTGTCTCGATTTGTATGCTACCATGCTCCACGCTGCATCAACACACACCCGAGTCTAGGTCCTGAAGCATCCGCATAAACTTTGTATAGCTCTTCACTGTTGGGAATAATCAACACTGGTGTTGAAGTCAACCGATTCTTCAATTCTTGAAAACCAAACTCACATTCTTCATTCCACTCGAACCTAACATTCTTCCTGACCAATCTTGTCAATGGTGCTGCTATCTTTGAAAAGTCTTTCACAAATTTCCTGCAATATCTTGCAAGTCCCAAGAAGCTACGGATCTCTGCCACATTCCTCGGTCGTACCTATTCCACTATGGCTTCTATCTTTGACGGATCCACTGAGATACCATGTTCGGAGATGACATGACCCAGAATTTTGACCTTTGTTAATCAAAACTCACACTTTGCTTTCTTGGCATACAACTGGTGCTCCCGTAGAGTCTAAAGCACGATTCTGAGATGCTGCTCATGCTCCTCCCAAGTCTTAGAATAGACCAAAATATCATCGATGAATACAATCACGAACTGATCTAAATAAGGCCTAAATATCCTGTTCATCAAATCCATGAAAGCTACTAGAGCATTTGTCAATCCAAACGGTATCACCAGAAATTCAAAATGTCCATATCGAGTCCTGAAAGCTGTCTTAGGAATATCCTCTTCCTTAAGCATGAGTTGATGATATCTTGATCTTAAATCTATCTTTAAGAAATACCGTGAGCCTCTCAACTGACCAAACAACTCATCAATCCTAGGTAAAGGATACTTGTTCTTCACTATGACTTGATTCAGTTGTCAATAATCTATACATAACCTAAGAGTCTCATCATGCTTCTTTGCAAAAAAAATCGGTGCTCCCCACGGTGATGTACTATTCTGGATGTATCCCTTATCAGCAAGCTCCTAAAGTTGCCTTATGAGTTCTTTCATCTTTACCGGCGCCATTCGAGAAGGTGCTATGGAAATTGGTGCTGTCCCTAGAAATAATTCAATACTAAATTCAATCTCCCGATGCAGTGGCAATCCTGGTAGCTCGTCGGGGAAGACATTTTCGAATTCATCTATCACTAGAATCACTGTATGTTCTCTCGAAACACTGGGCTTTTCTTCTAAATTCATGAGAAAGGCATAGCAAGTTATGTTCTTCCGCCCTCTAAGACACGCCCTTACGAGATGCTCACTCATTAACCGATCACTACCACTCTGGTAAGTGATTATCGTCCCCCTAATTGGCACTAGGGTTACCTTCCTAAGTTGGCAGTCTACCACTACATTATATCTGGTCAACCAGTCCATTCCTAGGATTACATCATATGATCTCATGTGGATTACAATCAAATCACTTTTTGAAATCTCATTCCCAATCTTTATTTTACAGGCTTTACAAATACTATTCACATACACCCGCCCCAAGGGTGAAGCTATAACTAAGGGTTCATCAAACTCTTCTATCTTTAATCCTAAGGCATGTACAAAAGAGCTTGAAATGAGAGAATAAGTGACACCAGTATCAAATAACACGTGTGCTAAAGACTGAGAAACCATAATTGTACCATCGACAACTACGTTACTGGTCTAAACATTTGAACTCCCTGATGTCATCACGTGAACCTGTACTGGAGCTTTCCCTTTTCCTCTACCAACACTACTAGATCCTAGGTTAGTTGGTCGATACTGCTGCGATGATGGCTACTGCACACTGGCTGTACTCGGCGCTTGGTATTGAGGGACGTTACGCTGAAAGTTCTACGGTTGGTGTCCTTGTACTGAATATGGCAGTTGCTGGGGAGAGAACTGACGATACTGAAGCTAAGGGTGCTGCTGAGATTGAGGTAAAGTTTGAAGCTGGGGCTGACGACTAGCTCTTTCTCTGGTCTGAAGTCCTAGGCGAGCACTCATGATCGGGCAATTCCTCTTGATGTGTCCTGGCTGCTGGCAATAATGGCAATGGAAGCTGTAAGGGTTGCTGCACTGTTGTTGGATGAACTACTGTTGTCGCTGTTCACACCATCCTGTTTGTTCTTTTTCAGATTCGGTCGACTATTGATGCTCCTCCTGCCGCTCCTCTATGGTCCTCCTAATGTCTTAGCTCGATTTTCACAATATTGTACGTAGTCATTCTCCACTGATATTGCTGATAATATAAGCTCTCCAAAGTTCCTGAGTTGCAAGGCAACCACCTATCATCGGATAGGGGCTTTGAGTCCTTCTTGGAATTTGATGCACTTCTGACGCTCCGATGCCACTACAGATGGAGAAAACCTAGCCAATTTATTGAACTTCGCCTCATATTCCCAAACTGACATATCACCCTGCTGCAACCTATAGAATTCTATTGCCTTTTAGTCGTAGTATCCCTGCAGAAAGCAGCGATCGTAGAACAGCTCCTTAAACCTATCCCAGTCAATATTACCATTGTTTTCCAAACGCTTTGCTTGCTTCCACCAAGTATTGGCACCACCTTCGAACTTGTATGATGCAAATTCCACGTGATATTCTGCTGGCACACCAAGAGTATCCAGATGCTTCACGATCAAATCTAGCCAATATTTCGCCACTTGCGGGTCCCTAGTTCCGTCGAAAGTTGGTATAGATGCATGTTGGAACTCATTAAAGTACGTATGCCGGCGACTAGCCTTGGAATCATCCGGTCTTGCCCTTGTTGCCATCTGCCAGAATGTAGCAAACATGGCCCTCATCATGCCCTCATCATTCCTGAACTCGGCCTCAACTGTCGAGCGTCATCTAGGTGCCATTCTCTCATTTCTGAAAACAAAATTTGGACAGACAGTGGTATTTCATTGTCGTACCTATATGTGCACAATTCCTAAGGCTCATAACCTTGAGCTCTTATACCATTCCGTCATGCCCCGGGGTACAGGAGGTGATGTGGCTGATTAATTGAGTTAATTAAACTGAAATTTAATTAAAATATGAATTTTAGAATAGGAATTAATTATAAAAATATGATAATTTTAAAACCATTTTAGAGGCAAGCAGTTTTAATATTTAAACAAATAAGAATAATAAAATAAATAATAAAGAAAAGATGACAAAAACTACGAAGGAACGAGAATGGGTCCCACTAACCCACATCTTGTGCACACACACAATACTAACAATATATATTACAATCATAGTCCAAATAAAGAGGAAGAGTTAGAAAATTATATGCCTTGATTTATATAATTTAAATAACCTACTTAGTCCCTCTACTACCCGTGAGTTCTGTCCGTGGACTTCTCTTTAAACCTAAGCTGAAATCCACCTAGAGGAAAGGTTTTAAAACAAATAAAATATGAGCGAAAGGCTCAGTATGACTATTTATTTAAAACATTTAATTTTAAAAGAAATTTCATTAATCAAGCAAATATTTAGAAAATGAACTTAAATGAGTAAATAAATAAATAATTAATTAAATGCGTAAATAAGAATCCAATAAGGACTTATCTTACCGAAACAATTTTATAGGTCGACCAGAAAGAATAATATTTTCTTTTCCTAGGCAAACCATATGTAAATCACCATCGTAGTGGCCTAGCTTGGTTTTGGGACTTGCCCTCAAGGTCGCGCACTACACGACCCAATCTCTGATATGGCATCATGCCCTTAAATATAATTATATATATCTTTCTATAATTATAAAAATCTATTTTTACCAAATATAACCATTTGCATTCATTATGAGGTTTATTATGAAAATCACCTCAATTCTACCATTTATGAAATCAGTAAATAAAAATATATTTTTAACCATTCATTCAATAAAAATATATTTTCAACCAATCATTTGAAAACTTTTTGTTAAGAATTCTTTTGAGGCCAAAACATTTAAAACTAGCTACCAAGAAAGGGGTAGAAGTCCTACCTCGATACTCATGTTGGTGTCCCACATCGAAATCCCGGTCCGTTATATATTAGCTCTGCAAATCCACGTACAACCTTAAATGTATAATAACTTAGTTTGTCAGTATCTAACTTGAGATATTCTATGTTACTAAATCATCTCATGGTGTCCTAATATGCCATTTAGGTTTATGAAATCATTTTACAAAGTCAGAATTTCAATCGGATTTCAAAACGATGAAAAAGGGTGAAAAATCACAAAATTTCACCATGCCCAGTCGGCTTGCGGGTTTCCTAGTTCGGTCAGCCGAACTATGCAGTTCGGCCTATTGAAGGTCCAAGTTCGGTTGGCCGAACTTTCCCAAGTTTGGCTTGTTGGTCGTATGAATCTGGCCTGCCAAACTCATGAATCCGACCGGCCGAACATGAACTCCGGTCAACCAAACATGAACTCTGGCCTGTCGATTTGGAAAAATTCTAGAATTTTCCAAGCACGGGTTTCGGCCTCCCTGAGCCCAAATCTTCAATTTCAACCTGTTTTCTCAATTCTCAGGCATGGGTAATGATCATAATTCATAGAAAAACATGGTGGATTACTTTTTAATGCTTTAAAACAAGTTTTGAACAAAATTTTTAGAAAAATTTGAAAATAGAAAAAAAATGGAGAAAAATAAAAAATCTTGATTTAAATCTGTTTTTGATCAAACAAAGTTTGTATTCTAGTTATTCTAAGTTCATCTACCCTAGATTGACGGTTTTCTAAGCTTAGAAAAGCTTAAATTTTAAAATACCAAGAAATTTAAAAAATTGAAAAAGTTTTAAAATTTAGAAACTAACCTCGAATAAAGGATTTAAATCGAGTTTGTAGTTGCTAAACCGCGTTCTCGAGCCTTCAATCCACTAACCTGAAGCTTGGGATCGATTTTCGTTTCAAAATTTTGAGAGAAAAATGAGAGAGTGTGTGTGAAACCAAGAGTAAGAAAGAGAGAGGGAGGGTGACGAGAATGAGAGAAAGAGAGAGGGAGAGTGAGGTTTTTATAAAGAAAATAAAGGCAGTTTTCAATACCACGTCTCGCACGTGGTTTTCCAAAGTGGGACGTGTTGGTCATGTGATAAGTCGTTTTATTTTCAGTATTTAAAGCAGAAATTAAAATTAGTTAAGAGTGATTAAAAATCATTAAAATTACCAAAAATATCATAAATTTAGAAATTCCACGAAATGTTCAAATTAAGTTTAAAATATTCATTATGGCACACTAATCCACCATTTTACATTCTAACTACACTTAATTAATTCCGGGGCATTACAAAGCTGTAGTTACGACACCCAAAAGAAACAACAAAAGAGATCGGTTGTTTCAAAAGATATGGGTTGTTTCTTCTATGGAGCTACAGGACATAAGAAGAAACATTGCACCAATTATCACGCTTGTCGTGCCAGAAATGGTATGTTTCTTAATTTGGCTTGTTCTGAGGTTAATTTAACTTCGGTACTTGAACACACTTGGTGGATGGATTCTGGTGCAACCACTCACATTAGTGTGTCTATGCAAGGATTCTTGAGATGCCAAAAGCCAAATGATGGTGAAAGATACATCTACGTAGGTGATGGCAAGAAGGTTGAAGTTGAAGTAATAGGAAAATTTAGATTAACGTTAAAGATTGGATTTTATTTGGATCTTGATGAAACATTTATTGTACCATCTTTTAAACAAAATTTGATTTTTATTTTTGCTTTGGACAAATCTAGTTATTCTTGTTCATTTGGAAATGGAAAATTTAGCTTGTTTCATGATTCAAAATTAGTTGGTTCTGATTCTTTATCAAGTTATAATAATCTTTATTTACTTGATACAATTGCTTCATTTAATGAATCCCTGCAATTAAGTACACGAGGTGTAAAGAGAAAATTAACTAATGAGAATTCAGCTGCGTTATGGCACAAGAGATTGGGTCATATCTCTAGAAGGAGAATAGAGAGACTTGTATCAGACAAAATTCTCGACCTCTTAGACTTTATAGATTTTGATATTTATGTTAACTGTATTAAGGGAAAACAAACCAATAAAAGGAGATTTGAGGCCAATAAGACTTTGGAGGTATTAAAACTTATACATACAGATATTTGTGGGCCATTCCCTATGGCTTCTTGGAATGATCAACAATATTTTATAACGTTCATAGACGATTTTTTCAAATCTGGTTACATATATCTCATTCATAAAAAGTCACAGTCGATGGATGTGTTCAAAAATTATAAGGCTGAAGTTGAAAACCAACTCAGCAAAAGGATTAAAAGCTTAAGATTTGACTGTGGTGGTGAGTACTACGGTAGATATGACAGTTTAGGTGAACAACGTCCAAGACCATTTGCTAAGTACCTAGAGGAAAACGGTATCATCCCACAGTACATTATGCCAAGTTCGCCCATTATAAATGGTGTTGCTGAAAGACGAAACAGGACTCTTAAGGACATGGCGAGGAGTATGATTTCTCATTCTATCTTACCAAAATCACTCTAGGGAGAAGTGCTTAAGACTACAGCATATATCCTTAACAGGGTTCCAACTAAAGCAACTGCCAAAACCCCTTACAAACTTTGGACAAGCAAGAAGCCTAGTCTAAAGCATCTGCATGTTTGGGGATGTCTAGTTGAGGCAAGGCCTTATAAAAGAAACTAGACTCAAGGATGGTAAGTTGTTATTTTATTGGATACTTTGACAGATCCAGGAGGTACAAGTTTTATGATCCCATAACTAAGTTGATTTTTGAGACGAGAAATGCCTGGTTTTTTGAGGATGTTGAGTTTACAGGGGGAGATATGGTTAGGGACTTTGTCTTTGAAGAGGAATATATTGATATTCCCATAGCTGTTATTGACATTGATCAAGTTCCCATTCCTGACATTGTTCAAGAAGCAGATCCAAATCAAGATAATGTCAGAGAACTTCCCGTTCCATAAATTGTTCTAGAAGAACAAACTCAACCACCTCAAGAACCTATGCCATTAAGGAGATCCACTAGAGAAAGGAGAAGTGCAGTGCCAGATGATTACATTGTATTTCTCCAAGAACATGAGTTTGACATTGGTGTGGTGGAAGATGATCCAATTAACTTCCGTCAAGCCATGCAAAGTTCTAGATCTCAAGAGTGGATTGATGCCATGAATGAAGAGATAAATTCTATGAAGGACAGTGACGTTTGAGATCTTGTCCCATTGACTAAAGGTGCAAAACCCATTAGTTGAAAATGGATATTTAAGACCAATAGAGATTCGAAAGGCAATGTGGAGAGATATAAGGCTCGTTTTGTCGCTAAAGGCTTTACACAGAAAAAAGGCATCGACTATAAAGAAACTTTCTCTCTAGTTTCTTCAAAAGACTCTTTTAGGATTATAATGGCATTAGTGACGCATTTTGATCTTGAGCTTCATCAGATGGATGTTAAGATTGTGTTTCTCAATGATGACATTGATGAAACAATCTATATTGTGCAACTGGAAAACTTTGTGTCGGGAGATGTAAGGAAGATGGTTTGCAAACTAAAGAAATCCATCTATGGGCTTAAGCAAGCTTCTCGCCAGTGGTATTACAAATTTCATCAGGTTATCATCTCATTCGATTTTGAGATGAATTTGGTCGATGATTGTATATACCACGAGTTCAGTGGGAGCAAGTATATTTTTTTGGTTTTATATGTCAATGACATTTTACTTGCCAGCAACAATTTAGGCTTATTGCATGAAACCAAGGGATTTCTATCAAAGAAATTTGAGATGAAGGATCTTGGTGACGCCTCTTTTGTGTTGGGTATACAGATACACCGAGATCACTCTCGAAGTATTCTAGGATTATCACAAAAGGGCTATATCGAAAAGGTTCTCAAAAGATATGGCATGTAGGATTGTAAACTAGGTGATACCCCCTATAGTTAAGGGAGACATGTTTAGTATCAGTCAGTGCCCTTAAGAATGATTTTGAGGTTAAGGAAATGCAAAAGATTCCTTATGCGTCAGTAGTAGGGAGTCTGATATATGCTCAGGTTTGTACGCAACCGGATATTGCATACGTTATAGGGATGTTGGGCAGGTACTTAAGCAATCTTGGAAAGGATCACTGGATAGCAGCCAAACGAGTCTCGAGGTATTTTCAGTGAATAAAGGACTACATGCTCATGTATTGGAGGTTGAAACAGCTTGAGATCATTGGGTATACTGACTTCGATTATGCTGGATGCCAAGATAGTATGGAATCTATGTCGACCTATGTCTACCTTATGGCTGGAGGTGCTGTCTCCTAGAAGAGTGCTAAATAGTATCTTATAGCATCTTCTATCATGGTGGCAAAGTTCATAGCATGTTATGAGGCATCCAATCATGGAATATGGCTGCAAAATTTTGTCACAGGGCTACGCACAGTGGACAATATTCAAAGTCCACTTAAGTTATTTTGTGACAATAAGTCAACAGTTTTATATTCCAACAACAACAGGAGCTCGACGAAATCAAAGCATATAGTGATTGATCTCATGTCTATTAATGCACTCTAAAATAACCCCAAGTATAAGGTTGTCTCAAGTAATATTTACTTGGTGAATTCGAGGTCGAACCCATAGGGAAGAATTTATTCAGTTCCAGTACATATATTATATTAACTTTTTCTTTTTATTTAAGTTGAAAAATTTGAGGATTAATATTTATTATTTACAAAATATATTTATAATATTTACACATTTTTATAGCATTTTTCATACTTTGTTTTTGATAATTTAGAACTTTAATAACAAGAAATGTAAACAAAATTAAAATGGAACTTTAACAATAAGTGCAAATAATTTAAAATAACTTAAGCAAAGTAACGACGGCAATTCAAAGAAATAAAACAACAATAATAACAGCGCTGAAGTTTAAAGGTTTCATTCTGACAATTATCTTAAATATATTTTAGTTTTTCTTTTTATTTATTAGTTGATTTAAGTATACACTATGCCATCCTATGCCGACAATAAATCAAGAGTTACCAAGCATTTATTATGTCATTTTATGTCTATAATGTATCAGAAACACAACTTAATAAATGGGCATCATTTCAACATAACTTAACTAAATAACAACCAAGACAGTAAGTTAAGTATTTACCGAGCCATTCTCTGTCTACGAGTAATCAAGGTCTTTCCAAGCATTATACGTGCCAGTCTATGTCGTCGATAAATCAAAACCGTAATTTTGGCGGAGTTCTAGCTAAGAAAATATTGAAATCTTGAATTTTTTAAGAAAATATTTTGGCATTACAACTACTTAGAAAACTAAGAAAAAAAAATATTTAAGGTAATTTTGCTAGAATTTTTCCTTCTCCCCTCAGCTAAAAAAAAAATTAAAAAGATATAATTAATAAAGTACTACTGATATTATTGGGCATAATTTTTACAACATATACTGGGAAATATTTTACAAGAAACTGGACTAAAAACTGATATAAAAATTAAACTAAAAAACCTAAACTAAGCAGCAGTTTGATCTCATGCTACGAGAGGGGACATGCAAAACCAAGGAATGCCTTGGTATTTATAGGCATGAAAGAGTTACTATTTAGATATTCTTTCAATTATTTTTATTGTTCAAGTGTTGAAAAACTCAACCAATTTTCCCCTTCTTTTTCTTCGCGCTGGGCCTTTCTTCAGAATCTGAGAATTCGTTTGTAATTCTCTGCTTTGCGATGACTGACAGCATGGAAACGGGCGCGATCTGGACCGTTGAAGACACAAAACAAAGGGCTGGCATCGTTGAATAAAATGGGCCCAATGGGACTAGCGGGATCGCAAATGTGGACTGTCAGATCAGTCAAGGTCAAAAGATCCAACGGTTGATAGGAAGCACACTCGTGAAAGCGCCCGCACACAATTCGACATAGTCTGAGATTCCCTGACTGACTCTGGAGGCTTGTCGACGCGTGTTGTGCACGCTTCAATCACGGATCAACATGTGGACCGCACTAATGGGACTCGGCTGACGGCTAGGATTCAAACAGCGACGCATCAGATGGACGAAAATTCACCACGTGTCCAGCATTTTTAAAATTCAAATTTTTAATTATTTAATGGTGCATTCGTTTTTGCACCTTTTTGCTCCATTTTTCATCCAGATTTTAAATCTAAAATTCACAAGCACACTAAAATTAATTATTTTACAAACATAATATTTACAAAATATTATAAATATTTATTTTACATTAACACACACAAAATTAATTAAAAATAAATAAAACTTCTAAAATTTGTAGTCTTTTTTGATTTAACACAGATATGATTTTTATGACTTGAAAATATTTTTAGAAATTATTAAAAATATAGTAGGATATATTTACAGACTTAAAACATACTATCAAATACATTAAGACTCAAAATAAAATCACACAATATTTTTTTATTGTTTTAATTATTTACAAACTAGACACACATTTTGTTGGAAAAATAGTACGCAGTGGAATTTTAAAATTTTGATATTAGAGTATTTTTCAAAATACAAGTTTGACATGCTATATGCATAAATTAATCAGATCCTACTAACCTTTGTCTGCTGAAAAGCTCCTACAATCAATGAAGAGAAGCAACGTTCTAGAAGGACCTCAACCAACTGGCCTTCTTTGCTATTCTCTATCCATGATCAGGGTAAGTATGGGCTCACACGTACAGTTCTTCCACCAGGTAACTCTCTTTCCAACTAATTGAGAGAACCCAAAGCTAATATTCATGATTTGTGAACAAGAGCTCTTAGGGAGTTTTCAGATTCTCACTAATAGAGTATCATTCTTAATCTCTCAATTGATCTAAATAACTAATGAGACTCACTCTCTATTTATAGAGGTTGGGTCTAGCGTCAGTCCTTATCAGATAAGGTCTTAAAAATTTGAATCAGAATCAAATTTGTATCAATATCGGATGAAATCCACGTAAAAACGCCTGATTTTTATTTCACGCATAGGCAGGCCCATCTGTCTAATAGGCAGGCCGAACTTGCCCCATCGGCAGGCCAAACTTTAGGATCGGCTTGTCGAATTGTCAAAAAAAATCTTAGCAAATCTTTTATTTTCCACCTGAGATTCTATAGGATAAAGCCTCAATTTTAATTCAAATAACTAATAGAGAAGTTATCTAATTAAAACAACTTTATCTAGATAATTTCTAGGATAATAAATAGATTCCTAATAATTCTACAAGTTTATTCTTGATTTAATTTATCCAAAATTAGATCAATTGATAAACAGACAAAAATTATCCGATCCTAATAATTCAACAAGTTTATCTTGAATTAATTTTGTCACTAAATTAATTCAACCGATAAACAGACATGAATTATTTGATTGTCCCAAATTTCAACCAATTTAATAAATCTAATATAAGTCACCAATTATTGGAAAAGCACACCGTATCGTTATAGGATTTTGTGAGCTAGCAAAAGGGACTAAATGGACCTATATAGTTCAAACTCTTGATAATTATGAAACCCAATATCCCAGATATACATTTCATAATTATCGACTCCAACGCTACTCCACTAAAAGCTTAGAGCTACACTCTCGAACTCTATAGAATTACGAAGCCCGTATAGCTAAGTCTCTATGACATATCATAGTGTATCGTATTCCCATAGGATTATCCATAATCGGCTTAAGAACAAGTTCTGTCTTA
>CAMOHE010039782.1:0-12865 GCA_946598075.1 Artocarpus hirsutus | reverse complement strand
AAAAACTAAAAGTCTAGAATTAAATAGAAAAGGTTTTTATAAACTATGCTACTATAAGTAAAAGGCTTTTTAAATACAAGATTATATTAAATTTACAATACGTATAATAAATATTATATATATATGTACATATATTACATTTGGGTGAGTTCGGATTATCTCGGATTATTAAAATCTCAACCCAAACTCACCTAATGAAAAATTAGATTGGATGGATTAATATAAATTTATATTTGGATTCACCGGAATTGGATTATTTAGAATTTTATTTGGTGGGTTAAATCAGATTACATGAGTGACAAGTATTGGTATATTCAACACTTAAAAATTACATTAACGCCGGTATAAAGAATTAAAACATGAATACTATTATAAGTCACAACTCACAAAAGGTGATGTTTTGGCTGAAAGGCCTTTTTTTAAGTTCTTTTTTGCTTTTCAATTTTTTTCATCCTTAAATACTTTTTTCAATTTTTTGACCTTCTTTTAAACATTTCCTTTTTTGTTGCTTTTTCAATATTTTTTTTTAGCTTTTTTTCCCAAAATATTTTATCTTCTTTCATTTTTATCCTTCTGTTTATTATCTCTTAAAATTTTATATTTTAAATGTATACGATTAAAGTACTTCTATTTTCATTTAATTTGTTCCTGTTAATATCATTACCCTCAAATATGTCTCCATCTATAATTGACCTATATACTCAAACAAATCTTAAAATTTTTTGAATAAAAAATTCAATAAATTGGGTATGTACATGCATACACATATGCTTCTGAACTAGTGTGTGTATATATATATTAATTGGTTATAAGTCCTTCCATCCCAACTATGGATTGAGAGTTCGAATTATATTGAGCCCTAGTTAAAAAATGGTGACATTTCTCTTTTCTTTGTATCAAAAAAAAAATGTCAATCTCCAAGCATCGCTCTGTGATATGATTGATATAATAACAATTATACATGATATCTATATTTGTATATTTTAAATATACTGCAATTATATTAAAAGTTTAATTGGCTTCCTCGGGTTGGGAAACTTGAATCCAAATCGATCGCCTCGATGAAATTTTGAATTTGAATTGAATGGATTATTAACCTGATTTTTAGTGGGTTAAGATATATATGTCTTACTATTAGTGTCTACTTTAAAAATGTTTACAATTTTATTTTGTTTAATCATTACTATAAGCAATGAAATATGGAGAGAGAAAGAGAGACAAGAGGAACTGCAGGGAAAAATGTTGATTATATAGAGGAGAAGACAATAGAAGGTCTCTCAAATTTTTGGTTGCAATCTCATATTTACAGGGGATGATTAGGGTTTTTTTTTTAAAAAAATTCTTAAGAAGAAGAGTTTGCATATTTGATCCTGGTTGACTTTTCTTTAAGCTTGTTTCCTTATTTGATTTAAAAAATTTTCTTTTTAAACGACATTTAGTTGCATCCTTTGCGTCTATTTGATAAATGGGTTTAAATTATGTTGATTTGGATTATTTTGATTTTAGTTGTATGATTTGAATTGTGTAATTTAAATAACTATCTAAATTGATGTTTAAATGTGTATTAAAGTGTTAATCTAAATAGGGAATATAATTGAAATTTGTGTTTATATTGATAGTAGAAAAATTTTTTGATTTATTAATAAATTTAATAAAATCTTAATTTTCATAATATTAAAAATATGCAATATGGATCTTGATTTATTTTTCTCTTCACAAGAAATGCAATGAAAAAAAATCATATCAATCGGATATCAAATGAAGGAATGATTTTTTTCCATAAATATATAAGAAAGAATTTTGATTTTTATTGTAACAAACTGATCTAAATTCTAAGGGTATAATTCATAAAAAATTAAACAATTTAAATTTTAAAGTAAACAAACATGTATTTAAAAAATTCTTTAAAGTCAGGTCTAAAAATTTAGCTCAATATACTAAACAAATGTGTCCTTTATTTCCATAGATATAGGAGAAATAATTTTTATTTTTATTGTAACAAACTGATCTAAATTCAAGGGGTAGAATTCATAAAAAATTAAACGATTTGAATTTTGAAGTAAACAAATATGTATTCAAAAAATTCTTTGAAGTCAGGGTCTAAAAATTTAGCTCAATATACTAAACAAATGTGTCCTTTATTTCTTAGTTCATTGGATTTGGTCTTCGTTCTCCTAAGAAAGAACCTCACCTCCCTTATTTTTTCGAGGTGGATCCGGCAATTATCAGTCGATCTTGGCTCTTCAATCGATTTTGGTTGCTACGTCGCTTGCCCTGTTGACTGTTTTGAGAAAACTTCTTCATGATGAGATGTGAGGTACAAAATTTGACCTCAACATCCACAATTTCTAGTGACAAATTAAAATGAGCTTTTGAGTACGGTTGCTATGAAAAATTATGAGAGGTAAGTTTTGCTAAGCATAAAGATGTTGTAAATTTTAATTATTAAGAAAGGAGTAAGTAGAATTTATCTCATTAATTAAAATTTCAAAAATTAAGTGGTGTGCATCATCTACTATTGTCAATTTTAAAATTTAAAGAAGAGAAATTCAGAAGCTAAAATTCAATTATCAAGAGAGGATTCCCCCATACATTTATTCAAATAACTAGAATTCTAAAAACTATAAAAATAAAATTATATTTGACTAATAAAATAATTATTGTTGTCAATTTTAGAAATTTAATTTTTAATATCAAAATATATGAAGTACCTATTTCTAGTACTATCCTTAAATAAAAAAGTGTTTTGAGATAGAAAATTCCTTATGTATCTTCTCGCTGTCACTCTCACTAAAAATGTATTTACTTTGTTTAAAAAAAAAATGTATTTACCTTATGTTTATAACCAGGAAAATTTGAGAAAAGAGTAAAAAAAAATTTGAAATTAAGTAAATGACCTCTTTTTTTTTTTGCATTAAAAAAATATTTTTTTTGAGCACCGAAACTGCCTCAGTTTTTTTCAGAGAAAAGAAAAAAAGGACTGTATCGAAGAGACGAACCTAACCACGGTAGAAACAAAAAAAACTGGAACTGTTTTGATGACCACAAAGTTAGTTTTTTGATGTCCAAAAAAAAAAAAAGGTCATTTGCCAAAAAAATTTTTTCACAGGCCTACTTATCAAAACACCCCTTTATAACCAAGTCTTTATTGACACTCATATATTTAAGGAAAATACCAATGAATAACATATTTTTGAAACTTAAAGTAAAACATAGCACAAAAAGAAAATTGTCACGCCCTAGGGTACAGGAAGTGACGTGGTAGATTAATTAAATTAATTAAATAAGGATTTAGTTAAAAACACGGTTTTAGAATTAAATTTATAAGTAAAATACGATAATTTTAAAATCGTTCGAATAGAATAAATTAAAGAAATAAAATGAACCATCATAATAATTAAGCAGATAAAAGAACATTAAAATATTTAAATATGAGGTGGAACGAGTATGGGTCCTACTGGCCTACATATTGTGCACACACATGTAGTACTGACAATATTACTATACAACTACAGTCCAAAATGAAAGAACAAGTTAAGATCTTACATGCCTTGATTAATTGTACTACAACCTACCCAAATCTTCTACTGGTCGTAAGTCCGGTCGGTGGACTCTTCTCTGATCCTAAGCTGATATCCACCTATGGGGTAAGATTTTAAAACAATAAAAACGTGAGAGAAAGGCTCAGTAGGACAATATCTTAAAATAAACAGATAAATACTTAATTGAACTTTTTTTTTTGATAAATAAATAATTAAATAAATCAAATATATCCCTTATCAGCAAGTTCCTAAAGTTGCTTCCTAAGTTCCTTCATTTCTGCTGGCGCCATCTGGTAAGGTGCTATAGAAATCGATGCTGTTTCTAGAAATAATTCAATACCAAACTTGATTTTCTAATGCGGTGGTAATCCTAGTAGCTCGTCGGGGAAGACATCCTCGAATTCATCTACCATTGGAATCACTGCATGTCTTCTCGAAACACTAGGCTCTCCTTCCAAATCCGTGAAGATAGCGTAACAAATTGCGTTCTTTCATCCTCCGAGACACGCTCTAACACGACGCTCACTCATTAACGGGTCACCACCACCCTGGTGAGTAATCACCGTCCCCTTATCAGACACTAGGGTTACTTTCCTAAGTTGGCAGTCTACTACTGCACTGTATCTAGATTACCAATCCATCCCTAAGATTACATCATAGGTTTTCATGGGGATTACAATCAAATTACTTTTCAAAATCTCATCCCCGATCTTTATTTTACAAGCCTTACAAACACTATTCACATACACCCGCTCCAAGGGTGAAGCTATAACTAAGGGTTTATCAAACTCTTCTATCTTTAATCCCAAGGCATGTACAAATGAGCTTGAAATGAGAGAATGAGTGGTACCAATATCGAATAATACGTGTGCTAAAGACTGAGAAACCATGATCGTACCATCGACAACTGCGTTATTGGTTTGGGCATCTAAACTCCCTGATGTCATTGTGTGAACCTGTACTGGAGCTCTTCCCTTTCCTCTACTAACACTGCTAGATCCTGGGTTAGTTGGCCGATACTGCTGCGATGATAGTGATTGCACACTGGCTATACTCTGCGCTAGGTACTGAGGGATGTTACATTGAAGATTTTGCTGTTGATGTCGTTGCACTGAATATGATAGTTGCTGAGGAGAGAACTGATGAAATGGAAGCTAACGATACTACTGCGGCTGAGATAGAGTCTGAAGCTGAGGCTGATGACTAGCTCCTTCTCCGGTCTGAAGTCCTAGGCAAGCACTCCTGATCGGGCAATTCCTCTTGATATGTCCTGGCTGCTGGCAAAAATGGCAATGGAAACTGTAGGGGTTGTTGCGCCCGCTGCTGGATGAACTGCTGCTGTCGCTGTTCACGCCACCCTGCTTGTCCTTTCCCAGAGTTGGTCGACTGCTGACGCTCCTCCTACCGCTCCTCAGTGGTCCTCCTAACGTCTTAGCTCGATTCTCACAGTACTGCGTATAATCATTTTCTACTGATATCGCTGATGACACAAGCTCTTCAAAATTCCTAAGCCGTAGGGCAACCACCTGCCGTTGAATAGGAGCCTTAAGTCCTTCCTAAAATTTAATACATTTCTCACGCTCCGATGCCACTGCTGAGGGAGCAAACCTAGCCAATTCATTGAATTTTGCTTCATATTCTCAAACTGACATATCGCCCTATTGCAACCTATAGAATTCTGCCGCCTTTTGATCCCTGTATTCTTGTGGAAAATACTGATCGTAGAATAGCTCCTCAAACCTATCCCAACTGATATTACCATTGTTCTCCAGGTGCTTTGCCTGCTTCCACCAAGTATTAGCACCACCTTCAAACTTATATGCTACAAATTCCATGCGATACTCCGCTGGCACACCAAGCGTATCCAAATGTTTCACGATCGAGTCTAGCCAATACTCCACCACCTGTGGGTCCTCGGTTCCATCAAAGGTCAATATAGATGCACGTCGAAATTCTTTAAAGTACGTATGCCGATGACTTGCTTCAGAATCATCCGGTCTTACCCTTGCTGCCATCTGTCGAAATGCAGCAAACATAGCCCTCATCATGCCCTCATCATTTCTGAACTCGGCATCCGCTGTCGAGCGATGTCTAGGTGCCATTTTCT
Organism: Artocarpus hirsutus; assembly: GCA_946598075.1. Taxonomy (NCBI): domain Eukaryota; kingdom Viridiplantae; phylum Streptophyta; class Magnoliopsida; order Rosales; family Moraceae; genus Artocarpus; species Artocarpus hirsutus. The sequence goes on along the minus strand of CAMOHE010039782.1, from coordinate 7,216 downwards.
CACTTCTGAAAATAAAATTTAGACTGTCAATGGTATTTCATTGTCGTACCTATGTGTGCACAATTCTCAAGGTTCATAACCTTGAGCTCTGATACCATTCTGTCACGCCCTGGGGTACGGAAAGTGACATGGTAGATTAATTGAATTAATTAAATAAGGATTTAGTTAAAAATAGGGTTTTAGAATTAAATTTATAAGTAAAATGCGATAATTTTAAAATCGTTCGAATAAAATAAATTAAAGAAATAAAATAAACCATCATAATAATTAAGTAGATAAAAGAACATTAAAATATTTAAATATGAGGTGAAACGAGTATAGGTCCCACTGGCCCACATATTGTGCACACACATGTAGTACTGACAATATTACTATACAACCACAGTCCAAAATGAAAGAACAAGTTAAGATCTTACATATCTTGATTTATTGTACTACAACCTACCCAAATCTTCTATTGGTCATAAGTCCAGTCGGCGGACTCTTCTCCGATCCTAAGCTGATATCCACCTATGGGGTAAGATTTTAAAACAATAAAAACGTGAGCGAAAGACTCAGTAGGACTATATCTTAAAATAAACAGATAAATACTTAATTGAACTTTTTTTTTGATAAATAAATAATTAAATAAATCAAATAAGTATTTTCATTTACTAAAATTCTATTGAAAACAATTTGTCAAGAGTACCTTTTAATTCTCTCGGGAAAACCAATTATTCACCACCGAAGTGGCCCAGCTGGGTTTTGGTACTTGCCCCCAAGGTCGTTCACTACACGACCCGATCTTTGTTATGGCAAAAATTGCACCATGTCCGGTCGGCCTGCCGGTCCCCTTGGTTTGGCCAGCCAAACTGCACAGTTTGGCCTGTCGAAAGACCAAGTTCAGTCGGTCGAACTTTTCTAGGTTTGGCTTACCGGTGGTATGAATTCGGCCTGTCGATCCTTTGAATCTGGGTCTGCCGATCTGGAAAATTCTAAAATTTTCCAAGCACGGGTCTCGGCTTCCTCGAGCCCAATTTTTCAATCCAACCTGTTTTTCTCAGTTCTCAGGCATGGGTAATGATCAAAATTGATAAATAAATATTATTAAACACTTTTCAACTCATTAAAACAATATTTAAGCAAGATTTTCACAAAAATCCAAAAATAGAGAAAATAGAGAAAAAATAAAAAATCTTGATTTCAATCCGTTTTTGATCAAACAAAGTTTCAATTCTAGTTATTCTAAGTTACTCTAACCTAGATTGAAGCTTTTCTAAGCTCAAACGAGCTCGAATATCAAAATGCAAGAAAATTTAAAAAATAGAAAAACTTTTAAATTTTAGAAACTAACCTCGAATTGAAGCTTTAAATCGATGTTTTTGTTGTTGAGTCTCGTTCCCGAGCCTTCAATCCACAATCCTGAAGCTTGAAATGAAATTTTTATTCCAAAAATTTAGAGAGAGATTGAGAGAGAAAGAGAGTGACTGAGAGAGTGAGAGAGGAGAGTGAAATAGGCGTGAGAGAGAGAGTGAGAGAAAATGAGAGGAAGAGAGAGAAAGGTGAAATAAATAGAAGAAGAGAGAGAAAAGTGGTTGCACAAGACTGTGTGCAAATACACACTGTTTTCAAATCAAATTGCTTGTTAAAACTCCAATTAACAATTAAAAACAATTTAATACAATTTAAAAGTTATTAAAAGAGTAAAATAACACAAAGTTTTTTAATTTTCACAAAATAATCAAATTAAGTTTAAAATACTTATTATGGCACACAAATCCACCATTTAACGCTCTAATTACACTTAATTAACTTCGGGGTATTACAAAAATAAAATGAAAATAACATCATTTTTTTTAAAACAAAAATTTAAAATGTAAGAATTGTCCTTGCAAATTGAAATGGGTTGTTATTCACCATTTCACGAACTGTCTTTTCCGACGAAGAGATCGGACAAGAGCAGTCACCAGCTTCGTATCCCAAATGTCTTTGTCGCGAAGATCTTTGTTGTCCTCATCTTTAGATCACAAGTAAGAGGCCATGGGCGACATTGACAAGCAAGGAACGAAAGAGAGCTATGGATTAAACGGAGAACTATGGTGCGTGGTGGAGAACGAAGTGGCTTTGTGATGTATAAGTCACAATGTCTTTGATGAGCGGCTGATTTGGAGTCGATCAACATCAATACTAATGGGAGAGGTCCGACAGATTGAATGGTGTGGAGAAGGCTACGTCAGAGCTTTTGGACGACGATTTTATGGCTAAGACATTGGAGTTTGAGCGCAAGGTTTTCGGCGTTTGGCAAATCAAAAGTCTAGTGAGTTGATATGTGGCAGTGGTGTTGCAAGATGCGCCGTGGGGCGTGGCAACAATGGGCGGTGCATAGATAAAAGTAAGAGGTGCATGGGCAGCATGGACAGTGGTAGAGGTGTTTTTGGAATTCTTTAAATTTTTAGTTCCAAAAACTGCTATATATTTTCTTTTCCCTATTATTCTATTATTATTGTTTTATTCCTTTCTCTATATATATATATATATATATATATATATATGTTATTTTCCTCCTTCTCCCTAATTTTAAAATAGGATCACTAACTTACGTATTTAATTATTTAGCCCACACCTGTATTTTGAGGTTTTTTAAATTGTGTCCTAAAATGTAATTCATATGTTGTTAATATTTATGAACCATATAATTTATAATTTTTTCCGCCAAAATAATTAATATGAATTTTACATTCTCAAAGCTTAGACCATCTCTATTGCTAATACAAATATTATATTTGACACTAAAAATATAAAAATGATGCATTTGATATATCATTTTCATTTTTGCTTAATGCATAGTGTTATTTTAAACAGTATGCCTACTTTTTGTTATAATTATTAAGTCTTGCAAGTTGTAAAAGTAAACTTTAATTGTAAAATAATTTTAAAATGTCCATGCTAAAATGATTAAATAAAAATGTAAATAAAGCAATCAATAGCACTTAAATATCAAAATTTGATATATGTTGTCTTTAGTGTCAAGTTTGCCACAATCATGTCTAATATTAAATGCCATTGCTATTGCTATATTAATCACTTTTAGTGTAAAAATAACATATTTGGTGTTATTTTATTTTATGCTATAATGCAAAATACTATTTTGAATGTTATATCTACCTTCAGCCATAATTCTTAAGTTTGAAAATTTATAAAAATATCTTTTAATATTAAAATAAGGGTGCTCTCATAATAGGATATGTATTTTGATCCATTAGTATTTCATGCTTATTTAACCATTAAATTGATTTTTCCACGGTTAAAAATTTACAGGAAAGACACAAGATTATTGCTAACTATACTATAGTGTGAAAACCATGTCCTATTATAAATTCTACCTTAAATAATTTAAAAATAATAATACTGTAATGATTAAAAAATTGATGAAATTATACTTGGTGACAAATTTATCACTAAATTTAACATATTACAATTTCACATAAAAATAAGAGAAATTATACAAAATAGTAGCTTTTATCAATTAATGAGTAAATAATGCAGATGTTTTCAAAAAGTTAAAAAAAAAAGCAGATTCAATAAAATCAGTATTTTTGATCATCTAAAACCAAAATACCCTAAAATTCATAAAACAGATCTGATTTTTTGCTTTTTCTTTTTTCCTTTCTTTTTTCCTTTCTTTTTCCTTCTTCATCTCTCTCCTCCCTCTCTCTCATCTCTCTCCTGCTTTGTTCCCTGTCATCATATTGGTGGAGCTCACAACAAGGAGTTTTTCTCTCTTCCTTCTCTTTCTCTCTTTCTTTTGGCTTCCGTTCTCTCTATGAGATTCCAACACTAAAGCCAAATCACAAAAGTTCAAATCATGATCGCCTTTGTTGGATCTCTGTTAGGTAGCCTACCTCAAGCACCGATGAAGAAAGATTAGACTCACATGACACAATGGCGTCATTGGTTTAGCGGTCACTCCGTCACGATCTCTATCTCTATCTCTCTCCTTCTCCCTCCTCTTTGCTCCATTATGATCTGATTTTCTCGATCTACCTAGTTAGTCCTACCATTTGTCAAAGCTTATGATGAGATTGACAACAAGATCAGCAGAGATGGCATTGCAATCGAAACATCGGTCACTATCAAAGTTGAACTCCATGAGATCGGAGGTCCATGACAATGTCGACTGTTGGTCTTCGATGTTGAGGGTTGCTACTCGTCCTTAGATAACAATCTAAGCGTCTAGAAAAACATTGGGAGAAGTTGACTCTTTGAGTAGACACTTGTGAGAAATTGGTGTAATATTTTTTTTTTTGGTAAAAAATGACACATTTATAGAGAAATATATAACCGAAGACATCGTCGATGCTAGTGATGCTCGCGATGTCGCATGTAATTTTTTATTTAATGTAAATATAGTATTTACATAGTAATATAGTATTAGTAGGTTAATACTATATTTCTCGATCGTCGAAAGCTCTGTGGAGTCACCAGTGAACTTTTATATTTACACAATAATACAATATTATTAGTATAATATTGTATTTTCTGGTCACCGGTGGTCCGACGACGGCGAATTCACTAGTGAATTTTTGTATTTACAAAGTAAACATGATATTTCCTAATAAATTTTGTATTTCTCAGGCTCTAGCCATCCGGCGAAGTTGCCGATGAATTTTTATATTGCAAATAAATATAGTATTTCCTAGCCGCCAGCAGTTCGGTGAAGTAGACAGTGAATTTTTGTATTTATATAGTAAATACGGTATTTCATGATAAATATAGTATTTCACGACCGTTTGCTATTCAACAAAGTCACCAGTGAATTTTTGTATTTACACAGTAAATACTATATTTTTCAGTAAATATTGTATTTTTTGATAGCAGGCGGTCCTGCAAAATCACCGGCGAATTTTTGTATTTATGCAGTAAATATTGTATTTCCCTATCATTGGCAGTTCGGTAAAGTCACTAGTGAATTTTTGTATTTACAAAATAAATACGGTATTTTTCAATAATTATTGTATTTCCTACCCGTCGACGATCCAACGAAATCGTCGATGAATTTTTGTATTACACAGTAAATATAGTATTTTCTAATAAATATTGTATTTTTTGGCCATTGGTGGTCCAGCGAGTTGCCCATGAATTTTTAGCTTTACACAGTAAATACAATATTTTCTCGGTTGCCGATGACTTGGCGATGTCCCCAATGAATTTTTCTACTACATAGTAAGTATAGTATTCTTGGTAAATATTGTATTTCCTAATTACTGACGGTCCGGCAAAGTCGCTAGTGAATTTTTGTATTTGCATGGTGAATATTGTATTTCTAGATAAGAGATATAAAATATAAAAAGATGGGGTATTTTTGAGTTTTTGATCTTAATTTCTCATGACATATTACTCAATTTCTTATGATATGCTATAAACTACATATTTTGAAACTATATGAAATTATTTACTACATTTTAAGCTATATATGTTATTTTGCTCTTTCTCCCTAGAAAAAAAAAACTCTTAAAATGTTTTTATATTTCACATTACACATTAGTCTATTTTTTTGAGTACATTGCTCAACATGTCTCTGAACTTTTTAAAAGGTGACTTGTTGGTTCTTGTACTTTTTGGTTCTTGTACTTTTTTTAGCTCAACTAACCCTGAATTTGAAAAAGGGTGCAATAGGACGAAGTTACCTAACATACATTACTTTCTTTAATTTTTTCGACCATATGCCTCTCACATGGGGCTCTTTTTGGGGGCATTTACTTATGTGCCCTTGGTTAGGAGGGAACCCAAATGGCTTCATGAATGAAAGATAAAAAAAAAAAAAAAAAAAAAAAAAAAAAAAAAAAAAAAAAAAAAACCTTAAAGAATTCATTTCTCTTCTCTTATTAGACAAAATCAATTTTCTCTCTTCTCTACTATTCTTTGTTGCTGTTAGGGTTTATGCTGAAAATGTAGCAATTGAAGACAAATTCAAGAGGGAATAGCAATTATTTGTTCAAAAGGTGGTTTTCAACCTTTACACCAGGAATTTTTTACATTTCTGTTTTTGGTTTTTGAAATATAATTTGTGATAATTTTGGTGATGGGTATCCGAGAAATTTCTAGGTCTACGAGTATGTTAATGGGTTTTGTGCATTGTTTTGGGCTTTTTCTAATGGGTTTTGGTTTTGGTACATAGATATTGTTAGGTACAGAGATATTATTTTAATGGGTCTAAAAGAGGTTTTTCTCCTCTCTTCTCTTCTTTATTGTTGTTTGGTTTTCTTCAATTATGTTTTGGAATTTGTTTTAGGGTTTTTGTTATATTTTATTAGAAGTTTATATGATGAATGTTTTGGGATTTGTTTATGTCTTTTGGTGGTATATTTTAACTTTGCTGTTCGGTTTCTTAAATTTCTTGTCTTTGCATGTTGTGTTTCATTTTTGTTCTTGCACTTGAAAATACATGCATTTTCAAAAGCTCCTGATAAGCTAGAAATATATACAATTAAAGTGCATCATGGGAGGGGGTGGGTAATTGTTAAGAGAATGGAATTTCTACATATATGGGTGGGACTGTAACCTTTTTGGACTAGGTAAATAGTTATCATTGGTCTTATTTTGATTTGGAAGGGTTTGCCAAGGATATGGGTTACAAAGAAAGATAGATTTTTTTTTAATAAACCCCCTGGTTAACAGATGTTTTATGCAATAATAAGTAAACAAGGGTTCTATGATATGTTTGTTACTTAAGAGCCTATATATGTGTGGCACCAATACCCTTACAAGTTGAAGATCTGGTAGGGGAGGATGATTATGATTGGAAAAAAGTATCAGGCTGATGACCTTGAAGATGAACAGACTAGGAATAGCAATGAGGATAGGAATCCTACTACAAATGACTTGACCTCTTCTAAGCAATTTAGCAATGAACCTAAATCCAATAGTAAGGGTAGCAGTCTAATTGTCCCCCCACCCTCAAGACACATGACCACACTTTTTTGGACCCCTCAGCACTAAGATTGACCCCTTCCCCACTTCCCACCCACCAACCGCCCCCACCCCAACCGAGACAGATAATGATGAGGTAGTTCATGATTTAGAGTTTAATGAGTCTAATAAGGATGGGGAGTACATGATAAGGAATGATGTGGAGATTACAATGAATTGGCCTTGTTTTGAGGATGATGCAAATAACCATAAGATGCAATTGAAAGACTAGATAGCGATAATAATCCTTCTGAATTATGTGATAGTG
>CAMOHE010039781.1:0-18661 GCA_946598075.1 Artocarpus hirsutus | reverse complement strand
TATGACATGAATTGGTAACATATAGGGAAGCTTTATCTAGATTTGATCCAAGCATAGTTGCCAAAATGGGAAAAAAAATAGAGCACGTACCATTTCTTTTTTCTAGCAGAAGTATTTATCGATTCCCCAAGGAAATATGTTGGTCTAGCAGAAACAATTGAAGGGTTTAAATTGATCCATTCTAGAGAATTAGTGGTTGTTTGGCTGAGTGGTGGGAACCACGGTTCCTACCACAAACTCAGTTATGAACAGTGTAAAACTCTTACATGCTACAGTAACAATAAAAAAATTTGCTACAGTGTAAAGCTCTCACATGCTACAATAAAAGTGGTTCTAACCACTGGTTCCCACCACCCTCCCAAATACCATATTAAATGGCCTTCCAAAACATGCCTTTTATTTAGTAGGTAACATTGATGAATTATATCATCAAATAAAGCAGTCATGTTGCCCGATAGTGAGGTGAGATGCATAGTTGACAACACCAAATGCGTACTCAAGGCAAGCTCCTAGCACCCTTAATACCACTTTCACTAATTAGCCAAAGAACTCATATACGCACATTCTAGTTAAAAATAAGTCATTTTTTTTATTTTTTATTTTTTAGCAATTGCTTTGATAAGTACTAAAAGAGTAACCGACCATAGGCATTTATTTTTTAACCTTAAGATTTGCACAAAACCATATCCAACAAGTTGAAACGTGCACAACTGATGGGGTCCCATAAACCAAGATCCTACTTTTTAATTTAAAAAAAAAATCTTAATTTGTTAGGGACTTCAGATCATTTAGCAACTACATTTGGAGCTATGTCGATCACAAACTATTGATAAACATTAGGGTTGGCAATTTGGGTCATAACACGACAACACGATACGAACTCGACACAAAAAAATACGGGTTAGGGTTGATAAAATAGAATGCAGGTCGGAATTGGGTCAAACCCGTTTGACACGAACAAATTTCAGGTCGTGTCCGGGTTTAATTTGTCAACCTGATTTCAACCCGCTGACCTACGAGTGAGACATTTTTTTTTTTTTTTCATATAAAGTTAAACGCATGAAGATGTAAGAAAAAAAGCCTAGCCCAAGCTTATATTCAAATGAGAATTGCATCCCAACATCTAATAAAACCTAAAAGCTCACTCTCACATAAATAAAACATCCCAATGCTCTCTATTTTTTGCTTCTGTCGCCGCCACCCTTCATCTTTATTCTTCAACTCTCTCTTTCCCTCAAGCGAAACAAAGCAACCTAGCAACACCTTTTTTTTTATTATTATTTTTATGCCGCACCCTTCATTTTGATTCTTCAGCTCTCTCTCTCAAGCACACCAAGACTCTTGTGATTGCTCCGTTTTTTTGTTGGCTAGTCTCTTGCTTCTCTCTAAAATCCGCAACATTAACCTTGCCATTAGCTCCTCTCTTGTCGTCTACGACTGCTCCTAATCCGTCTCCGACGACTTTTCAATCACGATCTCACTTTATACATCGCCACCTTTTGGTTTTGTAGAGTTGTAGATCAAATTTTTTTAATATTCGTTTATTGCTCTAAGTATATGGTCATCTAATTTTTGTTGTTGAAAATTATAGATTGTATTTTGTTCGATTTACTTATGTTAAAGATTATTATTCAATCTTTCATTCTTTGATTGACTATTAAAACTTCGTAAAAACGGGTTGTATAGGTCAGGTCGTGTCCGTGTTAGACATTTTTTGACTTGTTAGGTCACGAGTCGTGTTCGTGTTAACGTGTTTGCCATTTAAATAAGAGCTCAACCCAACACGAACCCGACTTGATGACCCGAATTGCTAGCCTTAAACATATACATATACATAAAAAATGTTCCTTTGGGGAGTCCAAAAGCCGAAGCCATAAACAAGGACTTGTTGAAACATGGGTTTCGCATTATGGGTGTGTGATTGAGCATTCCTTCATGCAAGCTGCTAGCTTGACCATAACAAGATTTTTTATTTCTGTAAGTTATGTCACACTTGAACACAATAACATCTATAAAAGTAAGTTCTAAAGAATGACATCTATAAAAATTTTCTTTATTTTTGGCTGGGAAGAGACACTAACACTCACTATGTTTTTTTCTAAATTACAAAAATAACCACTTGATAAAAGCACTCTATATCGATACCTTTTATCTTCTAAACAATCACAAGTGTTGATGTAAAATATTTCGATCAAGAGACGGTCTTTATAATTGAAACAAAGCACATCCAGTGTGAGTGTGAAAAGCCATTTTTGACCATACTCTATGGATGTTTTCCTTTCTCCTTGGATTCAAACACTAACTATCTCAACAATCAGCTCTGATTGTATACGTTGGTCAGATTCTAAAATTCACAGCAAGTATGAATGACCCCTAGATGGTGATTTTGGAAGTTACTCCACAAAATGGGTCCAAATTCACTACAAGCCCAAAATCTGTCCAATGAACTCTTACGCATGCGCCTAAAAATCACAACCAATGTGCAACATCAAAGATCCTTTGTCTACAAATGAGGACCTCCTGCTCTAACTCCTTTTTTTTTTTTTTTTTGTTATTAGCATTAATGGTCCATGACTTTGGGGTTCTTCTCCTTTTTTCTCTTGAACTTGAAAAATCATCACTTTATTTCTTCAATCTTTCAGATTTTCTTACTTTGTCCCTTCTATCTAATTTTTTGTCAAAAGTGACGAAAATGAACCCATTTGAGATGCATGAGGAGATCGTTGAGACTATATATGCCTTGATAATGCTCTTCCAGCCTCTAACAGCAAAACATTAAATTAGAAATCCTCAAATTATTTTCTCGCAACTTTTGAAATGAGTGTAGACAATAATTCTTACTTAGGACTTACAGAATATTGTTTTGCCCTTACACATAACCCACCTCTAAAGAACATGGGCATATTTTCATCATGTTCTTGCTCAACATTTATAACTTGCTTCTTCCTATTACAAGCTACGATCTAAAGCATTGCACATAACTTACCTACAATTAATTTGACACTCGAATAAATACATTGAATAACAGATTGCAGTCATGCAGGAAAATAGGAAGCATGTATATTCTCTTTTTGAAAACTTTAGCATTATGGCGTCATTTGGTAGTGTTTTCATTTTGTTTTTACTTTTAGAAAAATCTAAATAGGAAAATGTTTTGAAAAATATGCTAAAATTATTTTTGAAATTGTGTTTAGTTGTATATAAGGGTATGTTTTTTAATACAAATATTATTTTAATAAAAGATTATTAATATAAATAAAAACCCAAAATTAATTTTTTAAAAAACTAATTATTAATATATTAATAATTTTTTTCTTATTATCAACGAAGAGGAGGAAGATTACTCTTCATCTTCCTCTACTCTAGTGAGGCCTTTCAGGACGCCGATGACGGCCCACACGACGATGATGGAACCAATGCTGCACAACGATGATGGTGATGGAGCCATCCCCTCCAATCTCCCCCTCACCGTCCGATCTCTACCACCGTTGAAACCCACCTCACCCACCTTCATCGTCAAACCCAGCCCATGTCTTGTGCCAAGACTCGCCACCTAACGCAGTCGCACTAGAGTCCGTTGACCAACAGTGACAATAACGAGATCTGTTGTTGGGATATGTTAGATCTCTGGGGTTGCTAGGCTTCGTCGGATCGCTTGCAAGGGGTGCATCATTGGGGTTTGCTAAGTTGGTGATGGGCATGGGCAGCAAGGGGGGGAGGGGGGAGGGAGGGTGGGGAATGGGTTGAGATAGAGAGGGGGAGAAGGGGAGAGAGGGGGGCCTTGGGCAGCAACATTGAGCCAATGTTTGCGGGTGGGGTTTGCTGAAGAGAGGAGGAGGAGGAGGAGGAAGGGTGGTGGTGGGGAATGTTGTAGGTCTTGGCTTGGTCAATTACACGTTCTAAAAAAAATCTAAAAACAACTTTTTTTTGTTTTTAATTTGGGGCAATTTTTTTTTGGTTATTTCCAAAACTGTTTTCATTTTGGAGCGGCCACAAAATATTACAAACAGCATTTTAAAACCATTTTTGTTTTTTATATTTTTGAAAATGAGAAAAAAAACAATTTGAAAATGAAACCAAATGAGACTTACACTGTTTGGTATTGTTTTCAAAATAATTTTTTTGAAAATTATGCTGTAAATGTTTTAAAATTTTTGCCTCAAAAAAATTGCGAAAATATTTTCAAAATATTTGAAAACAAAAACAAATGGGAAGTGCCAAATTATTTTTAGAGCAAGTACACTTTTTTGAACCAAAAAAAAACAAAAACAAGTCTTCCCCAATAAGCTTCACCAAACATATCTCTTGACAAATTACTGACATATCTCTGCAACAATTTGTCTTGTTTTAATACTATAGGACATGCTAGTTTACCCATCAAGTTATTCTCAACTTTGCCTCCTTAGTCATGTTCTTGAAGCCTTACACAATCTTCTAGGGTATAATCTTTTTTGCTTATAAAAAAATAGAATAATTGGTTTCATCCCTAGACTACTTTTCGTTTGTAAAACATTCTAGAGCCCATCAATCTAATAAAAGGAATATGAGTCAATTCTACTTAAAGGATAGGGTGCAATTTTTACTCTTGAAATTTTGAGCCCAATAGGAAAGCAAGACCTTCAATTAGGGCTCTGGGTGCATTTTGAATAATAATAAAAAAGGAAATACATCTTTACCATTGCACCATCTCATTGTTGAGCACCAAGAGACAAACTCGTTCACTTTTTTTTCTCTCCCTCGACAATTGGTTTAGTTGTGCCTTACCCTCATATCTCATTCCTTTTCTACTCATTTGCGCTTAAAGTACATCTAAATTAAAACAGTTAATCTCACTTTTCACATGGTTCAATAGAGGGAAAAAATCTCTAGTCTCCTAATATGGCCCTTGAGGAAAGATCATAATTGACTAATCCTTTTTGTAGAAAAACTTGACAATCACTTTGCTTCAAAATGATGTAATGGGAAGGACAAAACAGGCATGTGTGACAAGACCCATTTGTTTTATCCTTCTCTTTGAGCCCTCTCTTAAGCTATCATTTTGCTTACATTGCAAACCATAATAAACATATTCCTAAAAAAATAATAATAATAAAATAAAATAAAAATATTCACTTCACAGGCAAGTGCCAATACAGTACAAAACAAGTTCAACTCGTTTAAGATTATGCTGCCACGTGGAGTGAAGTCACTGGCTGTACCAAATATAACATTCTTTTTTTTTTCCTCCATTTTTTTTATTATTATATACATTTATGAGATTTCAAGTCAAATTATAAATCCAATGACTTTCGGACCAAGACCTCCACCAAACTTTCATGTCTATCTTTCTCACATATCATTAATCGTCCGAATAAAGCTTGTTTGTTAACAGAAGAAAACGAAATCCCACCGCCGATAATAACCCTTACCACCCATTTGCAAGCAAGCTTTTTCATGGTACTACTACGAGAATTCCAACCCTTTTAATGAGACATTATTCTCTTTTGTGTGTCTAACAAGATTGTGTGCTAATCCAACAGTTTTTGACTTTCCATGTTGCTGCCTAGTAAAATAACCTTTTTTAATAGTAATTGCCCTAGACCGAGCTCAATTTTTATATTCTTCTTCATCGAAGAATTTTAATAAATGATATCTTTTAAGACTTACTTTTTATATATGTTATACATATTTATTTGTAACATAACTTAAGATGTAATATAAATAATAGTGTGACATAAATTTTTTAAGTATGAAATGAATAAACATAACTTTTAAAATTGTGTCATAACGAGTAATTTTTTCTTTTTGATTTTCTAATATTCTGATGGACTAGTAAGCAATTATAATTCATTAAAAAAAGATGTCGTTTGTCCTATTCAGTCCAATACCACAGTTTTGACTTGCTTTGTTCCCACTTGTTACACATTGTTAGGTAACACAAGTGAAAGATTTCACAATCACATTGCTGATTAAGGCCAATTATTGCCAATATAATAGCTAAAAAATATGTATAAAAAACACCCCTCAATCCGTAATATTCCAAATGCAGGAAATGCCCATGAATCTATTTCAACTTTTGGCAGTATTAAGTTAAAGAAAGAAGGAAAAGCACAATGAAAGAAATATAAATAATTTGTTTTTTTTTTTTTTTTTGAAGGACGTGTGAGTGCGTGGACCCTCCAATGAGTGGAAAAGTCAAATTTTAAAAGAGAAAATACCAAATAGGAGATTTAACACTAAGGATTGAAAATTATAGCAGCACTTTTGGATAATAGTAAATACTAGCACATTATTCAAGGCAATTTGTTCAATTGCCAAAAATACCCCCAACTTAGAACACATCTGATGTCTCTTCTCATGCGTTGAGTAATCCTATAGTCATTTCTCGCTCTAAATTTTGAGCCTCAAAAAAAAGGGAAAAAAAAAAAAAGACGACGAAGAAGAAAAACTAGCTCTCATACTTGAAGACCTTTTGTCAGTAAAGGTGAGACCTTCATTTGTGTTTTGTATTTTTCAATTTTGGCTTATAAACTAAGCCTATTGTATTTGTGCATTATGATTTTGCAATTTGAAGGATTTTAATCTTATTCATGTGAAGAACTTCATGTCTTGTTTCAAGCTTTGGTAAACTTATTGGATGAGGTTTTTGTCTAGTTTTTGATCTAAAAAAAAGAGGAAAAATAGATTTGTTTTAGATTTTGATCCCTTTTTTTTTTGTGTGTTTCTTTTAAGGGTTTTGATATGGCTTGTGTTGGAGGTGAGCTCAGCGCCTTCGTCGAGGAACCTGTTCCTGATGGTCAGCATATATGCTCGATAGAAGCAATTGAGAGTGCAATATTGAACCCCTTTGAGCTCGGCTCGTCTATCCGAGGTGCTTTTTAGGGCCTTTCGAGCCATGGCGTTAACGATCGCCTCCTTGGGTCAGACACTAGCTCGGGTCAGTTGTCCTAATCTGCAAACAGGCTATCACTCGCCACAAGGAGTCAATAGGTGGCTAACTTCCCACTGCCAGATGGAAACTAATCCACCGATGGGGACCATGACGCTTGTCTCTTACCACCTGACAAGCTTGATGTGACACACGAGTTGTGGGCAAAACTCACCTAACATCTAGTCCAAGTGGAAACCTATAAATAGAGCGTATTTACTGCAGCTCAGGTAAGCGTGCTCATTCCCAATTAATTAACTTTCGTTCTCTACCAAGCCGCACCTGCCTTGAGTGTCGAAAAGCCCTTGTCTGGTACCCTACCGGTGTCCCCCTTTTACCTCCAAAGCATCCCTTCTCTTATTGTAGGTACTTCCAAGCAGGCAAAGGCGAGTAGGAAATAGCCGTTCGACCACCGTTTGGAGCCCCACATGGTGTTGATTCGTCGCCACGCACTAGTAAGCATCAACAGCTTGGATGTGTTTCTCAATCGTCGATGATGTCACTGGTACCTAAGATGTTCGGTGACGTTGTCAATAAAATTTTGTATTTGAATGAAAATACGTTATAGTCATGAAAATACTATATTAATTGGGTCCGATTACTCTATTGGTAAATTTTGTATTTGTATATAAATACAATAGTTATATATAAATACTATATTCTCGGTCGCGGTGAAGTTGCTAGTGCCAATGATGGTTGTCGAATGTACCGGTAAGTTTTAAATTTACATGTAAATATAGTATTTCCAGTCGCTAGCGGTGTTGGCGAAGTCAACGGTGAATTTTTGTATGTACATAGTAAATATTATATTTCCCAACCTTCAACGGTCTGGCAACATTGCCAATCAATTTTTTTGTATTTAATTTTTGTGCTTTTTGGTCACTGGCAATCTAGCGAAGTCGCCAATAGATTTTAATATTACATGGTAAATATAGTATTTCTTAGTAAATATTGTATTTTCTGGATGCTAACAGTATAGCAAAGTCACGCGGTGAATTTTTTGTATTAATAGTAATATAGTATTTCGAGTGAAATATTGTATTTCCCAATCAATGGCGGTCCAACGAAGTCGTCAATAAATTTTTATATTTACACAGTAATATTTCTAGGCCGTGGTAGTCCGACGAAGTCGCCGGTGAATTTTTGTATTATATGATAAATACAATATTTTCTAGTAAATATTGTATTTATTGGCAGTCGGCAATTCGGTGAAGTCGACGGTGAATTTTTATATTTATAAGATAAGACTATATTTTAAGTGAAATATTGTATTTCTCGGTTACCAAAGGTCCAATGAAGTCATCGGTGAATTTTTGTTTTTACACGATAAATACGGCATTTCCTAGTAATATTGTATTTCTCGGTTGTCGACTGTCCGACGAAGTTGTTGCGGTAGATACGGTATTTTTTGGTAAATATTGTATTTATACAACTAGTGGCGATGCCGATGAGGAAAGAAGATGACATATATTAGGGAGTATTTTGGAGTTTTTGTTCCCAATTTCTCATGAGATATTACTCAATTTCTCATGGTATACACTATATTATACATTTTAAAACTATATGATATTATTTACTAAGGTTTAGCCTCAATATGCTATTTTGTTCTTTCTTCCATTTTAAAACAGTTTCGGCCCAATATTTAGTAGGACCTAAACATGATATTCGTGTGTTTTGTGTTCTTTTGTTGGCTGCTAATTTTAGTTTTTTTTCTCCTCTTTTGCTTCCTATGTCAACATCAACAAAATTTTCAGCGTAATCCCATCTGCTGCATAGTTAATCTCAAGAACCATGATATATTACGACCAAATCTATGGCAAGGAAGGACCACCAACCAGATTGGTGACAAAGGACGAATGATTAGATCAGAACTACAACGACAGAGAAGACCTCAAGTATTGGCAAACCTAGATTGGGAGTTTGCGACCACCAGTGTTCCATCACGCCATCGAAGCTCCACGTTGATTTTCCTCGTGTTGCGACCCTAGATTGACACCCCCACCTAAGCCAAAGCCATGTTCTCCTTTGTCTTCATGATCTTAACTACATGTCTATCACGTTGCCAATCTCAAGCATCGGCACTCGATATCGTCTATCAAAGCTTCATGTAGTGAGCCGAGATTGTTAAAGCCCGATGCCTCTTCTTCTTCTTCCTCTGCCTTTAACATACTCTGATGTCTCTTCTCATGTATTAATATTCATTTCTCACTCTAAATTTTAAGCCTCAAAAAAAGGGGGAAAAAAGAAGAAGAAAAACTAGCTCTCATACTTGAAGACCTTTGTCAGTTTTAACTTTTGCTTATAATCTAAGCCTATTGTATTTATGTATTATGATTTTTCAATTTAAAGGATTTTAATTTTATTCATGAGAAGAACTTCATGTCTTGTTTCAAGCTTTGGTAAACTTATAGGATGAGCTTTTTTGTCTGGCTTTTAATCTAAAAAAAAGAGGAAAATAGATTTGTTTTATATTTTGATCTTTTTTTGTGTTTCTTTTGAGGTTTTTGATATGGCTTAGATATGTTTTCCAATCGTCGGCAATGTCGTATTGTCATTGGTACGTATGATGTCCAGCGACATCATCGATAAAGTTTTGTATTTGAACAAAAACACGGTATAATCATAGAAATTCTATATTACTTAGATCTGATTACTCTATTAGTAAATTTTTATATTCACATGTAAATATAATAGTTATATATATAAATAATATATTTCTTGATCACGGCAAAGTCACTAGTGCCGGTGATGGTTGTCTAACGAACAGGTAAATTTTTAATTTATATGTAAATATTGTGTTTTCTAATTACCACTAGCCCTTGCAAAGTTGACAATGAATTTTTGTATTTATGCAATGAATATTGTATTTCTTGGTAGATATTGTATTTTATGGCCTCCGATGGTCTAATGAAGTCGCTAGCATATTTTTTCTATTTAATTTTTGTACTTTCTAGTCTCCAGTGGTCCGGTAAAGTCACAAATAAAGTTTTGCATTACAAAATAAATACAGTATTTCTTAGTAAATATTAAATTTTCTAGGTTGCCAATAGTCCAGTGAAGTCACCAGCGAATTTTTTATATTTACACGGTAAAATATTTACACGATAATACAATTTTTTAAGTGAAATATTATATTTTTCAGCCACCAGCAGTCTGACGAAGTCGCCAGTAAATTCTTATATTTACATAGCAATACAATATTTCAAGTGAAATACTTAACTTCTCAGCCGCGGTGGTCTAGAGAAGTCGCTAGTGAATTCTTGTATCACACGGTAAATAAGGTATTTTTTAGTAAATATTATATTTCTCAGCTACTGGTAGTCTGACGAAATCACTAATAAGTTTTTGTATTTACATGATAATACTGTGTTTTCAAGTGAAATACTATATTTTTCAGCTGCCAAAGGTCCAATGAAGTCGTAAGTGAATTTTTATTTTTACACGGTAAATACAGCATTTTTCAATAAATATTGTATTTCTTGGTTGCCGACTATCTGATGAAGTTTCAATAAATTTTTGTATTTAAATAGTAAATATGGTATTTCTTAGTAAATATTGTATTTACACAATTGACGGCAGTGTCGGCAAGGGAGGAAAATGAGAGATATAAAGGATAAAAAGGTGGGTATATTTTTGGGGTTTTGTTCTCAATTTCTCATGAAATTTTCTAAATTTCTCATAATATGATATGTTAGAACAAAATATTGTGATAAAAACCAGGATCACCCAGGATCATTTATGTCAAATCATCGAGTAAATTAATAAGATGGGGAAGCTAACCTGAATCCATGGATTGAATGTGATTCTTGAGTCTATAGGCTGAGGATCTTCCAAGTCTAGTATGTAAGTCCTCCTTCAAAGAATGCCTCTATAATTTCTCTATAGATAAGGAATAGAAAAATAACGTACGTATTGACTTGCGGACCACAACCCCTTTATATAACTGTTGAACCCTTACAATTATCCTTAATTATCAATTTAGCTCATCATAAAATCAGTAATTATATTCTCGTCATACACATAGGAGGCCTACAGTAAATGATGTATTAAAAGCCCAAAACCCAAATTGATCACTTTTAATTAGGCAACCTTTTTTAATAACCTTTAATTCACATTTATTTAATATATTAGCCCATATATTGGATTTAGTTCCAACAATCTCGTACTTATGAAACCTTATAAATGTTGAATTATACCTTATGAGCTCATAAATTTTGCTATCAAAACTTTATGCATCTTAACAATCTTGTCTATTAATCATATCAATATAGAACCAAAGCGACATTCGTTACATATATCATAACTAGACCCACCAATGATCACATATACCAATACAACTAATGACAAGATCAAGCATGGATGTGTAGCATAGAAATTTCATGCAATGTGATCTTAACATACCTATTTCCAACTGATCCACCTGAAAACCTTAGTGAGATCAAACCATACCAAAATCAGAGTGTGAATAAACTAAAAACTTTAGTTCTGCAGTAAATAACCTTAAAATATCCATAAACTAGAATAACTTAAAATATGTCGATATCATAAAAGCATCTAAAATTATAAACTCCCACTAAAACTAAATATCCTAAACTGATATGACACCCATACGAGCAGTGTGCTCATGAAACATTTTGTGTGCCAATCCCTTAGTAAGTGGATCCACAATCATGGAGTTTGTATTGATGTGCTCTATAGACAATTGTCCACTCTAAACTCTTTCTTTCACAACCAGAAACTTGATCTCTATATGCTTTGATTTCATCGAGTTCCTATTGTTGTTGGAATATAAAATTGCTGCCTTATTGCCACAAAATAACTTGAGTGGTCTTTGAATACTGTCCACTATGTGCAGCCCTGTGACAAAATTTCACAGTCATATTCCATGATTGAACGCCTTATAACATGTTATGAACTCTACCGCCATAATAGAAGACCCTATAAGAGACTATTTAGCACTCTTTCAGGAAACAACACCTCCAGCCAAAAGGTAGACATAGCCCGACGTAGATTTCATACTATCTTGGCATCCATCATAATCGGAGTTAGTATACCCAATGATCTCAAGCTGTTCCTATCTCCAATACATGAGCATCTAGTCATTTGTTCTCTGTAAATACCTTAAGACTCATTTGGTTGCTACCCAGTGATCCTTTCCAGGATTGCTTAAGTATCTGCCCAACATCCCTATAACGTATGCAATATCCAGATGCATACAAACCTGAGCATACATTAGACTCCCTACTGCTGATACATAAGGAATCTTCTGCATTTCCTTAACCTCAAAATCATTCTTATAGCACTGATTGAGACTAAACTTGTCTCCCTTAGCTACAGGGGCATCACCTGGTTTACAATCCTACATGCCATATTTCTTGAGAACCTTTTCGATGTAGCCTTTTTGTAATAATCTAATAATACCCCGAAAGTGATCCCGGTGTATCTATATACCCAACACAAAAGAGGTGTCATCAAGATCTTTCATCTCAAATTTCTTTGATAGAAATCTCTTGGTTTCGTGCAATAAGCCTATATCATTGTTGGCAAGCAAAATGTCATCAATATATAAAACCAAGAAAATATACTTACTCCCACTAAAGTTATAGTATATACAATCATCGACCAAATTCATCTCAAAACTGAACGAGATAACAACTTGATGAAATTTGTAATACCACTAACGAGACGCTTGCTTAAGCCCATAGATGGTTTTCTTTAATTTGCAAACCATCTTCTTTGCATCTCCCAACACAAAGTTTTTTGATTGCACCATATAGATTGTTTCATCAATGTTGCTATTAAGAAACACAGTCTCGACATCCATATGATGAAGCTCAAGATTAAAATACGCTACTAATGCCATTATTATCTTAAAAGAGTCTTTCGAAGAAACCGAAAAGAAAGTCTCTTTATAGTCGATGCCTTCTTTCTGTGTAAAGCCTTTAGTGACAAGACGAGCCTTATACTTTTTCACATTGCCTTTCGAATCCCTCTTGGTCTTAAATATCCATTTGTAACCAATGGGTTTTGCACCTTCAAGCAATGAGACAAGATCCTAAGCGTCATTGTCCTTCATAAACTTTATCTCTTCATTCATGGCATCAATCCACTCTTGAGATCTAGAACTTTCCATGGCTCCACCACACCAATGTCAAACTCATGTTCTTAGAGAAATACAATGTAATCATCTGGCACCGCACTTCTCCTTTCTTTAGTGGATCTCCTTAATGGCATAGGTTCTTGAGGTGGTAGAGTTCGTTCTTTTAGTGCAATTTCTAAAATAGGAGATTCTCCGACATTGTCTTGATTTGGATATGCTTCTTGAACAATATCAGGAACAGGAACCTAATCAATGTCAATAACAACTGTGGGAATATAAATATATATCTCTTCAAAGACAAAGTCCCTAACTATATCCCCCCTCTCGAAAACTTGACATCCTTAAAGAACTGAGAATTTTCTGTCTTAAAAATCAACTTAGTCGTGGGATCATAAAATTTATACCCCCTAGATCTTTCAGTGTATCAAATAAAATAACAACTCACTGCCTTTAAGTTTAGTTTCTTTTCATTAGGCTTATAAGGCCTTGCCTCAACTGGACATCCCCAAACCTATAAATGCTTTAAACTAGGCTTCTTGTCCATTCAAAGTTTGTAAGGAGTTTTGGCAGTTGCTTTAGTTGGAACCCTATTAAGGACATATGGTGCAGTCTTAAGTGCTTCTCTCTAGAGTGATTCTGGTAAGGTAGAATGAGAAATCATACTCCTCACCATGTCCTTAAGTGTCTTGTTTCGTCTTTCATCAACACTATTTATAGTGGGCGAACCCAACATAGTGTACCATGGGACGATACCGCTTTCCTCTAGGAACTTAGCAAACGGTCCTAGACGTTGTTCACTTGAACCGTCATATGTACCATAGTACTCACCACCACGGTCAGATATGATGCTTTTAATCCTTTTGCTAAGTTAGTTTTCAACTTTAGCCTTATAATTTTTAAACACATTCAACGACTATGACTTTTAATGAATGAGATATATGTAGTCATATCTAGAGAAATCATCTATAAAGGTTATAAAATCTTGTTGACCATTCCAAATAGTCATAGGAAATAGCCCACAAATATCTGTATGTATAAGTTCTAAGACGTCCAAAGTCTTGTTGACTTCAAATCTCCTTTTATTGGTTTGTTTCCTCTTAATATAATTAACATAAATATCAAAATCTGTAAAGTCTAAGGGGTTGAGAATTTCGTCTGACACAACTTTCTCTATACTCCTTCTATAAATATGACCCAATCTCTTGTGCCATAACGCAGCTGAATTCTCATTGATTAATTTTCTCTTTATACCTCAAGTACTTAATTGCAAAGATTCATTAAATGAAGCAATTGTATCAAGTAAATAAAGATTATCATAACTTGATAAAGAACTAGATCTAACCAATTTTGAATCATGAAACAAACTAAAATTTCATTTCCAAATGAACAAGAATAACCAGATTTGTCTAAAATAGAAATAGAAATCAAATTTCGTCAAAAAGACGGTACAATAAATGTCTCATCACGATCCAAATAAAATCCAGCCTTTAACAATAATCTAAATTTTTCTATTGCTTCAACTTCAACCTTCCTGTCATTGCCTACGTAGATATATCTTTCACCATCATTTGGCTTTCAGCATCTTAGGCAACCCTACATAGACACATTGATGTGAGTAGTTCCATTAGAATCTATCCACCAAGTGTGTTCAGGTATCGAGGTTAAATTAACCTCTGAACAAACCAAATGAAGAAGCATACCTTTCCTGGCACGCCAAGCGTGATAATTGGTGCAATGCTTCTTTTTATGTCATACAGCTCCACAGAAGAAACAACCCATACCTTTCGGATCAACTAGTCTCTTTTGTTGTTTCTTTTGACGTGCTATAACAACAGCTTCCTTATCCTTCTTTCTTTTCTTCCCTTTGTCTTTGGAAGTATTAGCCAAGTGAGCATTTTCTGTCTTTTCTTGCTTCAACCTTTCTTCTTTTTGCACACTATGTGAGATGAGCTTATTAAGAAACCAAGTCTCCTTTTGGCAGGTATAGCTCACTTTGAATTGACTAAATTATACGAGAAGAGATATAAGAACCAACTGCACTAGCAAGTCCTCAAAAAAGTCAAGCTTAAGTGCTCTCAATTTTGAAGCAAGATTAGACATCTCCATGATGTACTCCCTAATGTTTCCTTTACCTTTGTATCTCATTAAGATGAGGTTTGCCAAAAGTGTACTTGTTTCTGCCTTTTTATTTTTGACAAATCTCTTCTCAATGTCCTTAAGGATCTCTTTGGTTGTCTTTATCGTTTCTGATATAATGCCACTGAATGCTTTTGGAATGGCTTTCTTCATGATCATCATACATATGCAATTGGACTTCTCTCACCTTTCCATGTCCCTTTTTTCATCAGAGAAACTCTTATCTGTAAGAGATGCAGGAGAAGGAACCTTTAACGCAAGGTCAAGATCCATGACTCCAAGAACTATAAGGAGGTTCTCTTGCCATGATTTGAGCTACCATTCAGCATAGGAATTGAATTTATGTTGACAATAATATTTGAGGCAGAACTAGTAGCTGAATCAAAGAACAAAACAAACAAACCCAAAACAAGCTCACATGAGAATCCAAAATAACAATAATAAATCCAAATAAAGGTAACCCCATCTCAAGATATCGGGCACTCCATTAATATTTAGTCTTTGGATGGAAATATTAACTTGTAAGTGATATCTTGGTGTAGTAATCAAACACTGACAATAAGGACATGTTAAAAATAAATCTTCCTTTGGGCTGATTTATTATTCACATGTAAAACAGAATAATCATTACATGTTTATCACCACAGGTGTACATGCAATTCTGTCAAATATTGCCTTCCTAGGCCGGTCAATATTCACATAAGTTGCATAGACATAACCGTTTATATTTCAAAATAAATTAATTTCCACAAGAGAGGCCACTTTAGTGACATGTTGCTTCAATTAATTCATCTCAAAATATATATATATATATATATAATACCAATATTTGAATTTAAAATTGCACCAAAATTGACCAAAATTAAAATAAAAAAATAAAAATTATGGTCAAAAGTCAACCTGATCAAAGTCAACCAGTCAAAGTTAGCCGGTCAACAAGACTTGTCAACCTTGATTGGGTCAGGGTTGGACCGGGTCAGAAGGACCCAACCCAGATCCTATCCCAGCCCCCACAATTCCCTTTTTTTTTTTGGGTCACCTAGGTGTTTAGCCCCTGGGTGACAGCTGGTCAAGGGCCCAGCCCATGTATATTTTCCCTTATCCAGTCACAGGCCAAACTGGGCATGTGTATGCCTTACCTTTTTTTTTTTTTTACTCTGGTAACCCAGCCAGTCACGGGCCAACCGGGCCCATGTATGAAACCATTTCTCAGGTCTGGGCCGAAGCCCAGACCCACCCCAAAAAACCCTAGGGGTCTTTCGACCCCTTAGGTGTGGTTGTGCAAGCGGCCGACTACAACCGGAAGGGACCAATGTTGGCGATCACAATGGCAGTTGCTGGCCAATGGCCCCATCATCCCTTTTTTTTTTTAATTTTCCTCATGGGTTTCTTGGGTGGCAGCTTTAGGCATCTGCTCTCCCGTTCTTGCTGTAGGTTGCGCAGGCCGCGCCCTGACAAGGCTGACACCGACGGTGGCAACGCCTGCTGTTGGCCAAAGGCCTTAAACTCTCCTTAATGTTTTTTTTTTTCTTCCTAATGTGGCGACCAAGGGCCACCGCTTTCCTTCCTTTGCCGCGGCCACTAGTCGCGGCTTCGTCTTTCTAGCGCGGCCTTACAGTTGTCACTAGAGTCCTTTGTCGGTGGCAATAAAGGTGCCGCTAGCTAAATCTAGTTGTTATATATATAAATCTAGTTGTTATATATATGTATATATATATATAAACTAAAGATAACCAAAAACTAACAACTTATAACCAGACTAACATATATATATATACACATATAAAACAAAAGCATCTGTATTTAATTAAAAAGAACTGAATATATATGAATGAATTCATGTACATACAATATATATATATATATATATATATGAATATTGTATTCCATGAATAATTCAACCAAAATTTCAAACAATTGTTCTCAAATTCAACAATTTTAAAGAACCGTAGATTGTTAAATTTGAGAATTTTTCTATGAGAATCACATCTAGAAAATTATTGATTCATATTGATTTAACATGAAGAAGCTCTGATACCACTTGTTAGAACAAAATATTGTGATAAAAACCATCATCACCCAGAATTATTCATGTCAAATCACCGAGTAAATTAATAAGATGTGAAAGCTAACCTGAATCCATGGATTGAATATGATTCTTGAGTCTATAGGCTGAGAATCTTCCAAGTCTGGTACGTAAGTCCTCCTTTAAAGAATGCCTCTGTAATTTCTCTATAGATGGGGAATAGAAAAATAACGTACGTACTGACTTGTAAATCACAACTCCTTTATATAACTGCTAAACCCTAACGATAATCCTTAATTACCAATTTAACCCATCATAAAATCTGTAATTATATTTTGATCTATTTTGATCTCTACACATAAGAGACCCACACTAAATAATACATTAAAAGACCAAAACTAAAATTGATCACTTTTAATTAAACAACCTTATCTGATAGCCTTTAATTCATATTTATTTAATATATTAGCCCATACATTAGATTTAATTCCAACATGATATATATTATACACTTTAAAACTATATGATATTATTTATTAAGTTTTAACCTCAATATGTTATTTTGTTCTTTCTCCCATTTTACAACAGTTTCGGCCCAATATTTGGTGGGACCTATAAAAGATGTTCCTGTGTTTTGTGTTCTTTTGTTGGCTGCTAATTTTACTTTTTTTCCCCTCCTCTTTTGCTTCCTATGCCAGCATCGACAAATTTTTAGTGTAATCCCATCTACTGCATAGTTAATCTCAACAACCATGACATATGGCCATGACATAACGAGACCGGTCGTGAATAAATACACGAAACATGAGCCCCCACAATTTCATGAAATAGCAAGTTGTAATTAGACGACAAATTAATTGTGGATGAGAGCCCATTGTTTATTAGCACACAAGGAGGAGCCATGACCTGCGCAGTAGTCAGCAGTATTATCCATAAAACTTTAAGGGACTTCCCTAATGGGAATCCCATGAGGAGGTATTTCTTTTGAAATCATTACATTTGATCAAAATTATCCCTTTCCTCGACATTTGACAGCTAAAAAAAGACCTTTATATATAAGTATGTATTGTATTATGTTTAAAAATCCTTTATACATATAGCCTCCACTAAAAATTTAAAAGTAAATCTTATAGTCCCTTAAATTTTTTTGTTTAGTTTTTAGCCCCTACTACAATAATTTTTGGCTCTATCACTGACAATGGTAGTTTGCACAAAAAATTACCATAACTTTTTTACTTTGAAAACAAGAGGAGGGGGAAGAGAAACCCTTGTTTAGTAATACAAAATGAGAAGCTCGTATATATTTTGAAACTGTTAGATTTGATCAAAATTATTTTTTTCAATTCACAATAGAAAAATTATTTTTTTCACATTTGACAGTTAAAAGACACATACATATTAATGATTTTTTTTTTTTTTTCAATTCACACTAGAAAAAAAAAATTTATACATTTGGTGGTTAAAAGGCACATCCCCATCAATGAGGTTTTTT
>CAMOHE010039780.1:0-18797 GCA_946598075.1 Artocarpus hirsutus | reverse complement strand
ACTTTATTCATTTTATCTTAAGGGCCCAAGTGTTGCATCATAACATCATCATCATAGGCGCGCCGTCATGAGAGAAGAGGGGTAGCTAATCTCAAACCAAACATGACATCATAACTTATCATAATATAACATAACATATCATTGGGTGTACAACACTTATTTAGGTGATACATATACATATGTACATATACTTTAATGCTTTTGAAAAACATTATCATCTAAACATGCATAAACTTTCATGCCTTCAAAAACTTCATAATAATACTTCATGAAAACTCATCATGAAAAATCATCATAAACCATGATGAACATAGATTTCAAACTTTTCATAATACTCATACTTTTCATAAAATTCATCATGTTGCAAGTGAAAATGTACTTACCTAAATGCCCTACTTAAACTTTATAAACTTTTTCGATGGTGGCATGCGATTGAGGTCTTGGGTGCTCGCCTTTAGAACAGTTCATGCCATAATATAATAAAATTATTAAGAAAATTATAATAATCTATCAAATACATCAATCTCATCAAAACAACACCTAAATAGCTGATTTCAACCTCAAATAATATCAAAACACGAAATAAAATAAACAATTACACAAGATTATAAGACTTTACAAAACTGATAGCCAGACCTTTGTATGTTTCAAAAATCATAACAATTCACACAAAATTCAAAACAACATGAAACTAGTGTCAAATAAAAGTAGACATTTAGAGCTTTCTATTGACACCTAATTCGTTAAAAATGAAGTTCATTTGTATACTCAAAAATAGTTTGAAATCTGATCACGAAACTTTAAAAATAAACTGACAGCCAGACCTTTGCATTTTTCAAAAATCATAACCATTCACACAAAATTCTAAATGACCTAAAACCAGTGTAAAAAAAAAATAGACATCTAGAGCTTTGTGTTGATATCTAATTCGTTAAAAATGAAGTTCATTTGTATGCTCAAAAACAATTTTGAATTCTAATTACAAAACTTTAAAAATAAACTGACAGCCAGACCTTCACTACTTTAAAAATTCATAACAATTAACAGAGTAATCAAAATGACCTAAAACTATTTTAAAAGAAAGTAGACATCCATAGCTTTCTAATGATATCTAATTTATTAAAAACGGAGTCCTTTTGGACTTTCAACCAGAGAATTGAATTTTGAATATAAAACCTCAAAATTTCCAGCCTCAACTATAGGACGAAAATTCTAAAAAAAAAAAATCATTAAAAAAATCAAATTAACATTGACCATATGCATAATCACATAAACATAACAACCAATCCTTACACATGTTTCTAAAATATCAAATCATGAAATCACTACTCCCAACAAAAATCATGATTTAAGAGATAAAAAAAAACTTAAAATCATCTACATGAAATCAATATAATCCAATTTACAACCAAAACAATAATCCTAAGGAAATAACAATACAATATTCCCCAAAATACACATTCATGCCCCCCTATTACCATTTTTCATCTAACATAAACAACCATCAAGAAAATTCTCAATCCGTGTTGAAATCAAAAATGTATATACATATAAAAAATGACAAAACATACCTCGACCAAAATTTTGTTTCAGCTCCAAGGATTGAAAACTATCAAGAAAATTGAGAGTAGAGTTTATAGCTATTTTATGGAGAGATTCATATATGTTGCATGAGCATTCATGAGTGGAAAAAGAGAGAGAAAATGAAATAACCAGAAAGAGTGGAAAGGAGAATGAGGGAGAGGTGAAAAATATAGTACGTGAAGTTTTGGGTAATTGAAATTATTTATTCAAATTTTAAAAGAAATTTTAAGCTGTCATGAGTCTATTTGGGAAAGACAACTATAAAATTGAATGGGGTTTCAATGCAAATTAAAGAGGCTCTTTTTTTTTTTCTACTTTACGTTTTAATCAACCAATGTATCCCTTTTTTTTCCCCACATATCACGTTACACACAAAACCAATACATTAAATATATGATGTAACTTTCTCTTTTTTTTTTTTATGACTTAACATATAAAAATATATACATATCAATCATTAGATACATGTAATCATAGGTATATATAGAGTAATACTTATATTTAGGACTTAATAGTTATTAATATATTAAACATATTACATAACTTTCCATTTTTTTGTAATCGTGAGTCAACATGTATAATAGTGTATATAACTAATACAGTTATAAAACATAACTTTCCTTCTTTTTTTTTTTACGTTATAAGTTCCCATTTAAGCATAAATATATATATATATATATATTAACATATTAACATATATATATATGAGACTATATATATACATAAATTTATCCATACAATTATACCACAACATAATTTCATCAAATCATCATAAAAAAGATCATTAATTTGGCATGAATTTCATTCTAGCATCTCGAGTCCTCATCGCATCACCTGAAAAAAAATAACTTAACATAACATTATAGTTGTTTGCATATGATATTATCATATTACCCATGTTTATTTCTAATATCATATTTTGGGGTGTTACAACATCCTTAGGAAGTCTAAGTTGAGCCCAACACTAGACTAAAGAAGCAAGTTGCAAACTAGCTCGTTTGGCCTGACTAATTTTACAATGAGAAATTGCATTAAATAACCAAATTTGAAAACTAGGAAAAGTAAATAGTATAACTAACTAACATCTAAACAACTAGCATTTTGTAAATTTTTTAAAAGTTTAGTTTTGTAGGTTTTCAACTTTACCTAAATTCAATTAGCCCCAAATTGAAAACCATAACCCAAATTAGAAAAATCTATCTCCCTCCTCCCTCTCTCTATCTTAGGCAATGACGGCACACTGACGGCAAGTTCACAACAAACAACAATGGTAGGATAGTGATAGTGCAGAGATGAAACTTTTGCGAGATCTATAGTGAAGATTCGATGACGAACAATCGTTGAGGTTCAACTCATCATCTTTCTCATTATTAATCTTCATGATGGCGAACCTTAACTCACCACCTTTCTCCAAAAATGATGCCAAGCCTAGTGCTAGGGTTGTAGTCGTCAAGGGCTATGAGATTGAAGGCTAATAATGGGAGATGAAACTTTAAAAAAAAAAAAAAGATAGAGAGAAAGGAGAAGGGGGAGGGTATAGAAAATAATCAGAGATGATGTGATGACGCCTACAAACAATGAGCAACAGAAAATATGATGGTGACGGGTGGCGCCATCAAAGCCGATCTCTAGCATGAATGGGCCTCTAGTGGCAAGGGAAGGATTTTGGTTGTAACAACCTGCACCCTCACTTGATATGATATTGTTCGGCTCTTTCGCTTCATCCCAAAAGGCCCCATACCATTAGAAGGATGTGTCATTGCTTATGAACCAACATAACGTTTTCCACGTGACATGAGACTGCATAACTTACCTTGTCTTAGCCTTTTTGACTCAAGAGATTAATGACTGCCATAATCACCCTATATTTTAGGACCTAACATCCTCATTGGCCATACTTCTAGCTGGTCATAACTCTAACACTATTTGTAACAACTCGCACTTCCACTTGATATGATATTGTCCACTTTACATCTAAGCTTGCATGGTTTTGCACTTAGGCTTCACCATAAAAGGCCTCATACCATACCATTAGAAGGTAGTGTCTTTGCTTATAAACCATCACTTATAACCTTTCCCAAGCAATGAGGGACCGCATAGCTTACCTATCTTAGCCCTTTTGCCTCAAGTTATTAATGAGTGTCACATTGGGGATTTTAGTTTTTATGTATTTGTGGGTATTTTTGGTATTTTCATTTAATGTAGTTGTGAATTTATTACTGATATACTATTTACTAACTCTCTATAAAATTTATGCCATTAATTTTTAATGACACTCTTAATTTTGTTATTTCTCTCATTCTTTCTATTTCTTATACATAATCTGACGATTAAAAATAGAACTCTATCAATAAAGTATTTATTTCATACCCTACTTTGAAATTCTTCTTTTCAAAGGAAGAAAATTGTAACACCTGCTTTTTTGGAATTTAAGATGAAGGAATTTGAACTCAATATCTCAAAGTTGAGTCAAGTGTGAAACCACCGCTAAGCTATGTTTGCAACTATAAAATAAAAACATGATTTGAGGGAAAGAAAAACAAAATTATTAAGAGATGTTGTAATATAATGCTCTTTTTATTTGTTAAGGGAGTTGAACTTGCATTTGTGTTTTAAATTAGAGAGCTTGCTAACGATAAGATATTAATAGTGAATGTTGTGGGTGTTTTCTGACCAACATCCTGAGAACTCCTTTGGAGGCACGCTGAGCAGCTCCTTGTTCCACGTGGGCAAAGTCTGCCATTGTTACGATGGCCAGAACTAAAAGTGATCAAATCCCTGCCACCATGGCTATGGAGATACACTGATCAACTGACCAAAAGCACACCATATAATGTCGAACCAATGAATTATTCGGGATTCTCGACCAAGCCATAACACTTCCACAAGCAAGAGTGAGCAATGTCCAAGACACCACCATGTGGCACCATCTCAGCCCTCTGATAGGTGATCCTCCTTATTTGGAGATCTTAACACCTGTCACTAGCAACCTAAGCTTTGTACCAATACCTACCTGAGCCACGGGGCAGACTCACCTCACACTTGGTCTGATTCAAACTCCATAAATAGGTGCATTAACTTCATCCCAAAGGTGAGTGGACACTCTTGTCTTAACACTACCTCTCTCCACCTAGTTTGCCTTGATCAAATACCTAACTTGAATGTTAGAGGGCCCTTGGCAGGCACCATACTAGTGTACTTTTTACTCCAAGTTGTTCCCTTGTCTTGCAAATACAGCTAGAGAAAATCACCAAGGGGCTGAGAAAAGTAGTCTGATCTCTGTGCATAGCCGTATGTGCTCTTGAGCCGCCCAAGTTCATCAACAGTGAACGTTACTTTAATCAACAAAAAGACAAAAAGTACGTAAAACTCACAAACGTGGGAGTAGAAAATATTTAGATCCTTTGTTAAAGGCTTTGTCTTGAGCACCATTTTACTATG
This sequence comes from Artocarpus hirsutus, assembly GCA_946598075.1. NCBI lineage: Eukaryota > Viridiplantae > Streptophyta > Magnoliopsida > Rosales > Moraceae > Artocarpus > Artocarpus hirsutus. Next base: position 13,772 of record CAMOHE010039780.1, on the reverse strand, counting down.
GATGCATGGTAACATTTTGCAAAGCTTTGCTAACATATTTGGAACTAAAAATTTAGGCCTCATCTCAAAACTCCCACCTATTTTAGCCGCGTTGTCGTTCCAATTTGTGGAGGAACGACTTGAATGGATTGTGTTTATAGGTGCGACTCTTGTGAATAAGGATTTCTCGACATATTAGTAGCCAAAACAAAAGTGGTTTTCTAAGCATATTCAAGAGCAAATGGTAGCTGTGGAAACTTTAAATGCTCCACTTATTAACCGTGCTGCAACTAATTTTTGTTGTTACTTGTTATTTGAAATGAGATTGGCAGAGGAGGGACTTTGAGAAATCAATTTTTTTTCTTCTCGTCGGCATTTGGTTCATTCCTAATATCAAAATTGGAAACTTTTCTTTTTCTTTTCAGTTATTTAGTTTATGCTAATAGCTCCTACGCACGTAATTTCTGGTTCATAACTTATTTATTTCCTATTGCATACTTCTGATTCAATATCAGGGCTTATCATATCATATGAGAAAAGGAAAAGCATAAAAGTTTTAGGGAAAGAAAGAGCAATGACAGATCAACTGTCTCCATGACCATAAAATTCACAACCTTCGTGGCTTTCCTGGTACGTTTATAGCTCCAACGATGTACTTATGCTTCTCTAAAACGAAGCCAACCTACACTCATTGTTAGCCTCCAGGACAACTGCTAAGAATTTTACATAAATCGTGTCAATGGAAAAGGCTATGCCACTTTATTGGCCCCTATAGTTTTTTTTTTTTTTTTAATCAATGAGACAAAATGGTCCACTTCTTCAAGAGACGCTCAAGAATTGCTGGATTGAAGTATTAAATACAAAATAAAACACCAGCACCAGAATGGTTCTCGCAAACTACACTTTATATTTCTAAGGGAGTTCTCTGCAGATTTTCCAATGTCCCTTGCAGTCAACCCATCCTTTCCACTAGCCAAGGACCTCGATTTATACAAACGGTTATCACCAAGTTATCGGGGTCCTATGTAACTAGCGGATGGTAAACCTTCCATGGAAAAATTTAAAAACTTACAAGAAACGGTACGCTATAGCAATATCTGTTTCTGTTTTATGCTTCATCACGAGGACAACTATACCTGAGCATTTTAAAAGCAGCAAAGCTGCAGAGCAAAAATTTTCAAGGAAAAAAAAGTTAAGAAGTTTACAAAAAGCAACTTTGCCAGTTCACCCTTGAGCCTGTGCGGAGTCAGCATCACCCCCACTGATAGAGGTGGAAGCTCCCGCACTTCCAGGAACAGCAGCATTGGTACTGGTAGGGATAGTTGCGCCTCTGCTGGTAGGGACAGCAGCAACCCCACCGGAAGGGATAATGGAAACCCCAGCGGGAGGGAAAGCTACAACAGGAGCAGCCATGACTGCACTGCTTCCAATCATTCCCTTCACTGCTGGCCAAACACCTACCTGAGCATGTGACCTAGCATAACTATCAACATATGCAACACTGCCATGCATTGGGGGTTGATATGAAAAATCTGGATTCACATAACTGCCAACATATGGATTCGGTGCTGCACACAATGGAAAAATGATTAGAAGAGAACTGTCTTAAGGAAATTCTAATTAGGAGCAGCTCCTTAGAGAAATAAGTTACCATGTGCTCTCTTCTCAGCATTAAAGATGTCAATTTTCAACTTCTCTACTTCTCCTGCCATCAAAATAAGCTTCTTTTCCATTGCTTGTAGTTGTTCAACTTGCTCTATGTTTAAGCCCTTTTCATACTCAAATGTAGCACTACATAAACAAAAATGAATAAATAAATAAATAACTTCAAGAATTAGACCGAGTGAACGACAAAACAAACTTGTCTCAATATGAGATAAACATATACTTAGTTCTGGTCATGCAAAAAACAAGCCATTCCCAGCTAACATTGAAATTGCATCAGATGTGCTTTACGATTTCAGTTCTCTGGTTAAAACATGAATTGCCATAAAGCAAGCTTAAACAAATCTATTATCATATCATATGTGGATGAAGATAACACTCCTATGTTATTTACCAACCACAATATTCTAATATAATGGCAATCTCTATTTTTGATCTTCAGGTACTATCATTTGTAGCATAGTTAGTTCTCACGGTATTAATCTTGCAAGACAAAGAAACATAAAGAGGTTTTTTGCCTCTTATTAAATTAAATCAATTTCAGCAAACTAGAAGTCATACGTCATCGTAATTAAATGGCATGGAAGCTGCATGCTTTATATGCAAGGCTACTAGAAACGATTTGGAACTTAACAGCTTGCACTACTCACCACAACCTCTTGTGTTCTTTTTTCAAACTTTCAACTTCAGCAAGCAAATCTGGCAAGCTCTTAACATCTGTGCGGGCCTTCTGCAGTTCCTTAGTTGCTTCTTGAATTTGAAGAGTCAGATCCTAACGGGCAGCAACCAAGCTCTGCGCATCCTTATGTGCCTGTTGTAGGTCCTTCTTCAAAGCATCTCCAGCTCTAATATCAGTTTCCGCTCTTGCAATCTTATCGACCAAAACCCGGATTTGACTGTCACTCTCGGTCCGAATACTTCTCATGTGCCCTTTGAGTCTTTGTGTTTCCTGCTGAGCAGCCACAAGTTCTTCCCTTAAAACCACATGCGTTGATGCCAACCTTTGGTTGTCCCCCACGAGTTGTTTTATCTCTGCTGCTTGAGCAGCAATCTTAGTTTCTAGTAATTCCGGATGTTGTATTATCTCTACCGGGCGATGGCCAGCAACAACAGGACTCAATCCAGGAACTGTACCATGACACACTGTCCCTCGAGCTTGGATGAGATGTCCGTCCAAAGTTGTTGGAATTCTCCGTCTTGCCGCCATCTATCTGTAAACATGTTCAGGCCGTAACTGGCATTATCACAGGAAGTCTAAAATACTTTATTGCTTGAGAATATATGCCAATTTAAGACAATAACTTGTCCCAGATTGCATTATTCGGAATTTGGAAATTTGGAATAAACTAAAATTAACTTATTTGCATTATTCAAGATATGAATCTTGTAGTTATTAGAAACCCAATTGACTAAAATGAAGAATGCAGAAGCTCAATCGTATATATTTTTGCAGATAATTTTCATTATTTCCTTTAACAAGCCATACAATGGTAATACATTGTACTTTTATTGACTATCCAAATACAACAATCTTAATTCCCCATTGAAAACAGTCGAGCTATGGCAATCATTTACTGGTTATTTAAAAAAAAAAAAAAAAAAAGGAGCTATACAATTCATATGAAGACACCAATTTACAAATAAACAAAAGCAACGCCTCATTTACAGAACCCCACAAACACCCAAAAAAAAAATTGAGAACATAAACAAAATTAATTCTGATATATATATATATATATATATATATATATATATATATATTCTATCAAGGATTAACTAAAAAGCAAAAAAAATGAAGACGTAGAAGAAGAAAAAGCATAAAAGATGTCGATAGAGGACTTACGAAACTTTCTGGAGTCAATGCTTCTCAGAACGGAGACGCCCACTGGAAGATTGCCCGCGGCTGCTGAGGCCGATTTTACATAAGGAATTGAAGGAGAGAAAATTAGAAGAAAGACGATTTCCTGTGTCGACCAAAATTCCAGTACAAGTTTGGTTCTCTTCTTCTTCTTCTTCTCCTTCTTCTTCCCGAGGTGTTAGGTCACGACGTCAATTGGGCGGTAATGGGGAGCACCGTAAAAGCTAAGAGAGCCGACGCACGGAGCTAAATCATTGTGATGTGGCGAGAAGCGGGACCGACATGGTGAGGTTATCTTCTTTTTTTTTTTTTAATCATCAATCACAGGTAAATTACATTGTCACCCTTGATCAAAATAAAAATAATAAAGACAGCCATTTGATCAAACCTAATCATAATTACTCCCCTAACTTTTCAAGAAAATTACGTTAAGATCCCTTCTATAAGTTGACCCTGAAGAAAAGTTAAGTTTGATCATTAAATATTTTTTAAAATGCCCAAAGTGCCTTTCCTTACTTAAAAAAGGGTTTCCAACTAGATATCGAGTTGAAAATTGATATTTTTTTTCCTTATTAAGCACCTAATAACTATAGTTTAATTCACGCCCAAATAACCATAATTTACGTCTCATCTAAGATTTTTTTTCAAAAGTCTTTTTTTTATGATAAAGTTATTGGATAATATACACTTGTAATATATACAAATTTATATATATAATAAAAAGGGATTTAGTAATCCTCCAAAAAAGAAGCAATTTAGGTGATTTTATTATTTTTCTTATGCATAACAATATTTCGCACTATAATAATAAAAAGTCATTATTTTATTTTTTTTTCAATGTTTTTTATATTTGACAAAAATGGTTAATTAATTTATAAACACCAACTCATTGGTACATAACAAATAATAACGTTGTTCTTTCCTATAATAAAAAACCTATAACTTTTTTTTTATTTTACGTTTTCTACTTTTTTAAACAACAAAACATCAACTTATTCATCTTTATGTTTCCTAAAAAAAACTACCTTCTTGATTAGAAAAAAAACCTTCTAATAATTTAAAAAAGAGAGAATGAGAAAAATAGCATATTTTGGTTAAAAATTAGTAAATAACGTCATATGTTATCAAAATATATAATAAATAACATATCATGAGAAATTGAGAAATATCTTATAAGAAAGTGAGAACAAAAACCCCAAAAGATGCTTACCTTTGTCTCTTTTCCGTCTCCCACCCTTCTCTCTCGTAGGCATTTACGATGGTTGGGAAATACTGTAATTACATGACATTACTGTACTTCAAAAAAATGAAAAAAATTTGTGGCGACATCTCGGTTGCCAGCGACACCGGCGATGTCATTAACGGCAGAGAAATAGTTTATTTACATGTAAAGACTATATTTTCATGAAAATATAAAATTTATTGGCAATCTTACTAGACCTAGGAAATACCGTATTAACATGTAAATGCTGTAATTCTTTGTAAATACAAAAATTTATTGGTGGATTCATGAGACATCAGCGACACCGATGATGACACCATTAGAGGTAAAATATACTATTTATATTTATAGGTAAATACAATAATTTATCGACAACTTTGCTGGACCACCTACAGTCGTGATATATAGTATTTACCTATAAATACTGTATTTACATATAAATATAAAACTTTATCGATGACTTTGCCGGGCCACTAGCAACGGGGAAATGCAGTGTTTACTTATAAATACTTTATTTACATATAAAAATAAAAATTTACTGGCGACTTTGCCAAACCATCAACAGTTGAGAAATGCAAAAATTTATCAGTGGTTCACCAAACATCACCAGCACTGACAATGACACTAGTGGTCGAGAAATACAAATTTACATGTAAATACAACAATTCACTAACAAACTTATCGGACCTTCAACGTCCAAGAAATACAATATATCATGATTAATACAGTATTTAACTAGACATAATCGATTGTGACACCCCACCTTTTTTGGGTCACCATTTAGCTTTCTTAAACATCATTTCTTAACTTATTTCTTACTTAGTAAGAAAAATTTTGGGTAAATTTTTTCTTTAAACATACTTAAAAAACTATTGTAACTTTCGTTGCAACGAAAGTTGAGATATAGCTCAATACTTAACTTTAAAATCATTCAAAAAATTTCTTAAACTCATTAAAAAACATTTGCTTTCGTAAAATCTTTAAAACCTCTTTTAAAATCAGCGGAAAACTTTTTCTTTTTGTAGCAAAAAATTATCATAGTAGTATCTATACCCAACCTTTGCATCTATTCATTGCAATATCGAGTTCTTCTGCCAGTCTTCTTAGTCTTTCGAAGGACTACCTACACTAAGAAGGAGCTTATAATGAGCTTTCGCTTAGCAAGTGCAAACATTATCTCACAAAACATTAAAACATTCTTTTAAAAAAGGTTGCTCTTCTTCATAAATCTTTTCCTGTAAACATTTTTCATAAAATGTATTTCATGAATTTTTCTCGTAAAATATTTCTCAAAATGTTTTTTATAAACATATCTCATAGACATTTCATTAACAGGAATACAAGAAAAATCATGATACATCATTCCATTTATGCTTATTTTTTATCTTCCTTCATGAACTTCTTATGATCATTCATAACTTTACTTAAACTTCTTATCCTCGTTCATAGCTTTCCTTATCTTATGAACTTAAATGTTCATACCAACATGATCAATTGTGAAAACATAAACATAATGCTTCCTTTGTGGAAGACTTAAGATCATCAAATAATAAGGTTGTAACTTTAACATAATTTGTAAACCTCACACAAAAGAGGCTGGTATGACACTTACTTATCATCTTTGCTTTACCTTCTTGTTAACTTTAGTGAGCATATTAAATGCTAAACATATCATATGTAAACATATTGCAAATCATAACTTGAACTTTAAAACAATATGCATAACACATACAAACATACTTTAAACATAACAATTGCAACTACATTGCAAGTCTTAACTTAATCTTTAAAACTTTATGCATAATAAATGCAAACATAAAACACTTTTAAAGCATTTAAAATTCATTTTCTTTATATTGTACGTGAGGTTTGAAACTTACCTAGACAACTCTCTAGCATTCCTGTTTTATTCCTTTTTTCTTCTATTAGTAGGTTTTGTATCCTATTCAAACGACACCTAACTATTAGCTAACTTTCTTATTACTAACCTACTTGATCGATAATAGAACTTAAACGTTAAATGTTCTTTTCTTATATTTAACTTTGTATCCCATTGGTTTATTTTTCCTTTACTTAACTTAAACGTGCCCTAGTTAAATTTCTCGTCTTACTTAGCGGTTTCGTTACTTAACGTATTATGGAGTTCTTTCTTTCTAAGGGCGTGTCACTAATTTGAAAAGCTCAGGTCTGTTTTAGCATTTTCTTAAAAATGATGATTTTACACTTATGGTTTTTTCGTAAGTCGCGTAGTTCAAATGTTATGTGACTAAATTTTTCGTTTTACTTTACCATTTCGTTACTTTTGTGTTACGGAAAAGTTCCCGCTGAAAAGATGTTTTCCTAAACCAGGTGTTTCGGGTCCATTTTGGCCTTTTGTACAAGTTGACCATTTTTTCCTTGATAAGTCTTAAAAAACTTTCAGAACCTGTCTAAAATAAAACTTATGTTTCCTTATTACTCGTAATATACGAAAAACCAAATATCAGTTTCCTCTTCGTAAAAAAAATTCTTTTCATCAAAACTTTACAGTTTTGACTTGTAATATGAAAATCTTAAAACTTAAATCCTTTAAATACTTAGTATCTATGGTTATTCAAAGTCCATAGCGGTGTAAAAAAACAACCTTCCTTTGTGAAAATTATAGTTTTACAATTTTGGTTCGAAATACAAAATCTTGACATTTTCTCCAAGACCAAAAATGATTACTTTATATCAAAACATTTCAGTTTTTCACAAGGATTAAAACTTACAAAAGCTCTTTAGTCTAATTCAAAATATTTCATAACGTTTTTCTTTTTACAAAATTTTATGCTTAAAATCTCAAAATTCATAACTTGAAATTGGTATGGAATTTTTGCAAATCGTTACGGTTTTCTAACCATTTCGATGAGATCCTTCATGTTTTAACTTTTCTTAAATTCATTCATCTTTGTGACGTTCTTGAAAAGGTTTAACTGAAATCAACAAATTTTTGGCTTACTTTGATAGAAATTCGAGTAGGATTTCTTTACAAAAGTTATCCCGCTTGACGTTTCAAATGAATCTCGTGTTGAGCCTAGAAAATAATTCGGCTTCTAAAGGTGTCAAGCATTTAATTTTTTCAAAAATATGCTTAAACATATTTTTTTTGCATCTTAACTTATCTTAGCTTGATTTTCTAAGGTTTAACCTCATTTAAACCTTTCCAATCATTTAATCAAGCACTTATTACATAAACAAAACATGCGATAACTTTTTTCCATGCCATGATTAAAAACCATTTTATCAAACACTTAGTTTGCTTAAACTTAGTGTTTATGACAAAGTTGTCACATTTTGTCTTTTTGATCTTAAACCATAAATTTTCATCTTCCCATCATCATCATCATCATCAACATCAACATAACCCATGATAAAACCATGCCATAAAGTCCCTTATATATGCCTTAATCCAAAAAGATTACAAACCATAATCTTAAAGCATTAAAACAACATATTTTCAAGACTATGGTTTAAGAATTTACTGAAGTTTTTCTAATCCTTTTGATTCTCTTATTTGGTGCTTAAATGCTTCTCAAAAACCCTTGACAATAATCATAATACATCCTATGAAAATCTCATCCCAAACATGAGCAAAACCCTTAGAACACAATAAGTAAAATTAGAGTTTTTATCTTGAAAAGTCCTTAATCTTCATCAAGATCACTTATCCATCCTTTCTTGGATGTTTGGAGGCTTAAATCATCAAGATTTTGAGGGAGTAATGCTTAAAGGAGGGGCATTTTCATGGTGGAAATAGAAGCAATTTTTGTGAAGAATAACTAAACTCTTCTTTCAAATAGATCCTTGGCCTTATAAAGACTCAACATAGGGATCTAATTGTAATAAAAGAAAATTGCTCCTTCACACCTATCACCTTTGGTTTCCAAGGGGGAGATTGGCCACCTTTTCGTCCTTTGGAGTGTCACTTCTTTTCTTCCTTCATGGCCCATGCAAAAGATGACAACATTTAGTCATCTTTTTCAACTTTGATGACTCACCTATGTTAGTCATCACAAACGTTTTGTGGTGAAAATTTGGCTCCATTTAAATGGCGAAAACCGAATACACCAAGAGGAGGATGTGGCTTAATTCCTTTCTTTTGAGTGTCCCATCGTGGGTCCGACAACAACTTTTTAATAGTCTAAATTTACACTGATAATATTTTTCCTTTACTATTGATACATTTTCTCTATACTGTTATAAACTTAGACAGTATTCTTTATTCATCGATATCCTCCATACAATGTAATTCCTATGCTACTTAACTTTATACAGCCCAATTTATGCTAACAGTATTTTTCTTATACTTCTAGTACACTTTTTCTATACTGTTATAAACTTACACAGTATTCCTTACTTATCCATATCCTCTACACAGTATAATTCCTATATCTAGCTTAACTTTATATAGTCTAATAATGTAATATAATTTTCATACTGCTTAACTTTATCAGTATAATTCTTACACTATATTACTTTATCAGTATAATCCTTATATTGTATTATTTTAATGATGTATAATTTTTTATGTTTTATACAGTATTTTCTTAAACTGTATTTTGTATTAATATTTGTTGCAATATATTTTGCAATAGTTAAGCTTTCTAGCTTATTTTTTTATCCTCTATTTTTTGTATAAGACCATGACATAATTTTTACTTTCACAAATCTCATTTTTACTTTTGTGGAATTTATCATAAAAATCAAATTAAAACAATAATTTTTGTGATACTCTTTATATTTTTAAAAAAATTTAACAAATTTTCAAGCATAAACTTAAGCTCACAAAATTTGTACTTAAATTATTTAATATAATCTTTTAATTATTACATTTATAATGCATTAGAAATATGGGCTGTCACACTGATGATGTCACTAGTGGTCGAAAAATATCAAATTTTGCAATAAAGTTTTATTACAAAAAATTAAATATTGCACCACAAAAACCAAATTATGCACATAACAGGAAATGAAAAAAAGAAAGAAAACTCAAACCTGTCGTCGGCCATCACTGCCTGCAACTATTTAATGTCATCGTTGTCTGACAACACCACCGTCACAATATCGACTTGTTGAATGCTGATCTACAAAACCCTAACGAAATCGAGCTCATTCACTGTTGGAGCCTCGTCGTCCGTCGATTTTTATCTGCAAATGGCCGTCGATGTTGAAGTGAGATCACCCAACTGTCCTTTGTCGTCTCTCTTGCACCGTTATTTACAGAGCTTGAAACTTGTCATCAACCCCTCAGATGTCCGCGACGGCAAAGTTACATGCTCAGATATACTCGAATCTTCTTTCTCGTTGTCACCGCCTTCTTTTACTGCGTTGCATGTCTGTCCGCAACACCGACGAGCTTGACACTTGGCGACATTGACTAGGAGGTTGGATGAGATCAACACTAGAGAAGAGACAAAGGCACAGTTGCAAGAAAGCAAGAAACACCTTGCAGGAGAGAGTGTTAGAGAATGAAACAATCTAGGGAAAGGAGAGAGAAATAGTCAGGGGAAGAGGAGGAGAGAGAAACAAGGTCGGAGAGAAGAGAAAGGAAAAGTGGTTAGATCTATTTTGTGGGTATTTTGGGGTTTTTCATTGCTATAAAATACTGATTTTTTAAGTCTGCTTTTTTGCTTCACTTTTCAAAAACATTTGATATCATTTACCAACCAACTAATAAAATCTGCTATTTTGCACGATCTTTCTTTTTTTGAAAAAAGATGGATAATATTCCTTTCAATAGACTATATGTTTTGAAAATATTAAAATCTCTCTTTCGCCTCTTTCTCTCTCCATCTCTCACTTCTCTCTTCTCATTTTTGCTTTCATCTCTCTCTCTATTTGATCTGAGTGGGTGATGGGGACAAAGGGCATCGAGGGAAATGGAAATGGAGTTGGGGCTAAGTGGCTAGGATGTTGGGGTAATCGGCGATGAGACAGCTTTAGGGAGAAGGGCTCAGTGTAGGTGAGGGCGAGGGAAGGGGGATGGGTAGGTAGTGGGCTAGTGGCGGGCGAGGGGGGAATAGGATGATGGAGGTTAGAGTTTTTCTTTTTTGTTCAAATGTAGAAATTTTGTTATGGATGGCCAAGATTTGTTACTTTTGAAACAATGACTAATATTAAAGATGATATTTTTGTCATTTCACTTTTAAATTTAACGGAGTTAAGTAAAGGTGTTGTTGTTGTAATTAGTTTTAGTTAACCATGTGTCCCTACTATTTTGGTAAAACAGAGTGGTTATCAATATAATCTACCCTTGTCATCCATTAAAAATAGGTATTTTGCACTGTTGCTCCCTGAACTTATATTATATTTGCAATTTGCCCTCTAAATTTTAATTTTGACAAGTTACACACCGAATTTGTAAACTGTGGCAGATCATCCCCCATTACTAGCGATATTAGTTTTTTTTTTTCTTAAATTGACATGTGATTTTCGTATAAGTCAAAAATTCAAAGTATGAAACATTTTTTTTTTATGAATGCTAACCCAAATTATAGTTAAAACAAATTTAAATTCAAAATTTTTCAGTTTGATAAAAACTTACTTAAGATATTAATCACAATAAATTTGAATAAAAATATATAAAAAATAACTATTCATGTTGTTAATCAACTATTTCTAGGGGATGGGGGGCAATGCAAAATATCTTTAAAAAAAATTTTCAAGATTTGTTTTTGGTACCTACATACTTTGGGTTATGAGAAAATCATACATTTTATTTTAGATTATACCAAATTTATACCTTTACATTTAAATTCATGTTAATATTTACCTTTTTTAGTCAAAGGTTTATTTAATTATAAAAAAATTAAAATGTACTTTAGATTTTTAAATTTTTAATTTACTTTCTCATTCTTAATTTTTTTTAAGGGTGTTTAGGCCTTTTTGTAGGAAAAATTTACTACTGATCGAGAAAAGATAAGAGTTGAGCTTAAATTAAAAATCTAAAGGTGTAAACATGGAAAATACTTATAATAGGAATAGTTCTTTTTCCCTATTGGTAGAAACTATTGTTTTATGCGTTTGATTAATTAATGTTTTAACAATTCGATTTATGATTGAAATCATGCTTTATAAATTTTTATTAAAGACTAAAACAACAGTTTTTACTAGTAACGAAAAAGAACAATTCCTACCGTAAAAGTACCCATAAATATGACGGAATCCTAAATAAAAGATATGATTTTTGTGGTAAATTCAACATGGAGGGGATAAAAATGAAAATAACAAATACCCTTAAAAATTTTCCAAAAAAAAAAAAATTATGGCTCACTACTGGTTTGAAAGAATGGTTTTAACAAAAATGCATAGAACACTGAGTTTTTGAAATTATTCTTATACCAACAAGATCCATATTACATTTCGTTATGAATTATTATCAATATAATGATTCATACTTATTACGCAAACAATCTCTGTGTGGTCAACTCTCTACTAATAACTATCTTTCTCGCTATTCTCCTTTCTTTAAATTAACTAGTGAATGGGCAAAGTTTATTTCTTCTTGAACTTTTCAATTAGATGAAAGAGTAAAAAAAAAAAAAAGATCTCCATCTAATTAAATCATAAAGAATAATATTAAAATGGGGCAATTCGTCTCCAGTCAATTCGTCTAATCTCTTGGGCTATTGAAGTCATCCTCTTCCCATGTTTTTCCCATTATATGATTCGCATACCATACTTGATTAATTGAGCCTTTCTTTATTTTTTATGTCGTGAAAAGCCTAACAAATTTGTTTCTTGTCTCTACTCTTTATAGTATAATCTTTCTTTTTCATCCTTTAACAAATATGTTTCTTGTCTCTACTCTTTAGAATATAATCTTTCTTTTTCGTTCTTTAATCACTTTCCAACACACATTTATCTAACATTTAAGGGATTTTGCACTATCATCTTTTCTCCCACGAAGCATGTTTAGATTTATTCGTCTGGTACTTAAACAGTTAAAAGAGACAAGTAAATGAACAGAATTCTCATTAATTCAGAAAAAATTGTTGTATAATATACAAACTGAAGTATATCTAAAAACTGTAAAAATAGGAAGAGCATGTAACTAAATCTATGTATTACAGTACAGTTTATCCTTGTTACAACAATAAACTCTCTAATGTTCTGCATTGTCGTCAAACTTTTTCCTCATTAAATCCATCTATATTTGAAGAGATCAATTTTGATAGGACCCACATGTCATTTCTTCCGCCTATTTTTCCTTTCTATTTTAATTTCTTTTCTACCAAACACCCCATCATTTCCTTCTAATGTTTTCTTTCCCTCTACTTTTCCCTCATACCAATCAAAGCATAAAAGAAAGGCGTGCACAAGACTAGGAGCTGTCAATCTTAAAAATCCCTACTGTTGAAGCGGATTAGCAGCAGAGAGAAAAGAGAAGCACCAAACCAGGAATTCTTCTATTATTGATGAGCAGATAACCTTAGCTTGTTGCTACAAATTTAGTTGGGATTTGAATTTGAATTCAAATCTGAATTAGTTCTAACATCCCTCTGCAAGATGGTGCTTCCATTGAAAATATCGATCTTGAGTTGAAGTTGACTAAAAGTTGAAGATGGTAATGTTGAGTTTGGTGCCCTAAAAGTTGTGACATTGTACATTTTGATGATAAATAAATAAAGTGACATTTATAATTATTTTGGTTATGTGTTATGAATACATTTATAAACATCAAGAAAATTCCATGATTATTTATGTGACTATAAATTTAGCATATAAGTGTTATATACTTAGGGATAAAATTTATAGATAATAATCTAAATAGTCCGTAATAATTAATTAAAGTTTGGGATCTTTAATTAAACATTACAAGTACGGTCCAATCTCATTTATAATAAAATAGTCATTATCCAAACTATCAATGTAGAAGACATTGGATTGGAGGTACTTTATATAATGAGATTATATAGGACTGGACCAGATAAATTATGAATCTCTAATAATCATCCGTTACAAATAGAGTATTTAAATTTATCACTATGATGATCATATATTTGACAGTCTTAATCCTGAGTATTT